>JAYJMJ010260317.1:0-14838 GCA_036873875.1 Laminaria ephemera | reverse complement strand
CACACGCCGTCGACGTTGGTACGGCCGTGGTCATCGGTGATGATGTATCCGGCGTCGTCGCTCGCCACTCCAGCAGCTTCGAGGTTGAGTCGATCGCCGTTTGGTGTGCGCCCGGTCGCGACAAGGATGGCGTCGGTCTCGAGCTTGGTGGGGGCACCCTCGACGGTCATGTCAATCTTGATGGCTCCGCTGTCGGACCGAGAGACCTCTACATCTGCGACCATCAGGAGCACGTTGTTGCGGCGGCTGTAGACCTCGGTGAATCGGTCACTGATGTCGTCGTCCTCGTTGCGGAGCATCTTTGCGCTGCGGTTGAGGAATGTGACGTCGACCCCGAGGCTGCTGAATACATGACCGAGTTCTGACGCGATGTATCCGGCTCCGACGACAACCATGCGGTCAGGGAGTTCATCGAGCCGCATGACGGTGTCGGACGTGTAGTAACCGACCTCGTCGAGACCAGGAATCGGGGGCGTTGAAACGCGTGCGCCTGCCGCAATGACGATCTTGTTGCTGGAGATTCGGGTTTCTGATCCGTCGTCGGCGGTGACGAGGATCTCGTTAGGCCCGGCGAAGCTACCCTCACCTTTGAACACGGTGACGTTTACTTGTTCCTCGCTGCGGTATTTTTCGCCGCCAGCGGCGATGGGATCGATCCGGCCGAAGACCCGATCCCGCAGGGCTGGCCAGTCGACACCCTCATAGCTGGTGGTGATGCCGTATTTGGAGCTATCGCTCGCTTGGAGCGCCAGGTCGGCGGTGTAGACAAACATCTTTGAGGGGATGCAACCCACATTGAGACACGTGCCGCCGAAGACACCCTTCTCGACAATTGCGACATTGGCGTCGTCGAAGTCGGGGGTAAGGATCGAGTTACCGGAGCCCGTGCCGATGATGATGAGATCGAAGTCGTTCACGTGACAAATCTACCGGTTGATCCGCCGGATCAATGACGACGTATCCCAGCGGCTGCCGTTCATCTCCATGATGTCGGCGTAGTAGCCATCGACTTGTTCGGTAATGGTGACGTCGGCGCCGCGACGCTTGGCTTCGGCGATGGCGATGCCGAGGTCTTTGCGCATGTGTTCGACGGCGAACCCAAATTCAAATTCGTCGGCTGCCATGGTCTTGCCACGGTTCTCCATTTGCCAGGAACCGGCTGCCCCTTGGGAAATGACGTCGACCACTTGGTCCATGTCGAGACCGACGCTGGTGCCAAAGTTGATGGCTTCGCTAAGGGCCTGGAGCGCTCCAGCGATGGAGATCTGGTTGACCATTTTGGTGAGCTGCCCGCTGCTGGCTGGCCCAAGAAGAGTTGTTGCTCGGGCGTAGCTGTCGATGATTGGTTTGGCGGTCTCGAAGTGTTCGGGGGCGCCGCCGCACATGACCGTGAGAACGCCGTTTTGTGCTCCGGCTTCGCCTCCGGAAACGGGTGCGTCGAGGAATCCGAGTCCTCGTTCTGCAGTGGCTGCTGCGAGCTCGAGAGCAAGCTCGGCGGATGCCGTGGTGTGATCGACGAGCACCGCGTTCTTGGACATGGCATCGAGAACTCCGGCATCTCCGTAACAAACCGACCGGACGCTTTCGTCGTTTCCGAGTATCAGAAAGACCACGTCGGCCGATGCGACGGCTTCGGCTGGTGATGCCGCTGCCACGCCGCCGTACTCGGCCACCCAAGCATCAGCTTTGGCTGACGTTCGGTTCCAGACCACGACGTCGTGGCCAGCCTTCACGAGGTGGCCAGCCATTGGATAGCCCATTACTCCGAGTCCCAGATACGCACATTTTGTCATACGCATAATCTAGCCAGTTCGCGAAGCTCGCCAGCTCAGGAAGCTAGTCGGGTCGCTATTTCGACCGGGCGGGAAGAGGGGAGAATGTCTCGTCGCCGAGGCGTGTCGCCGACCACGCAGCGATAACGGCAGGCTGGTGATTGGGGAATCCAATAGGGCTTGGAAGATCGTCGGGGGCGAACCAGGCGAACTCACTGGCTTCGTGGGGGTCAAGCGTTGGTATCGGTCGTTCGTTGTCATCGGGCACTTGCGCCAAGAAGAAGATGTTGAGCAGCGACAGCGGATACTCGACGGGTGCAGACGGTGAGTCATAGGTATCCATCCACATTCCAAGGAGCGAGACCACCGGAAGATCCAGGCCCGTTTCTTCGAGAAGTTCGCGCCGGGCGCCGTCTTCGGGGTGCTCGCCGTCGTCGACGAAGCCCCCCGGGATATCCCATTCATCGAACCACGGTTCGATGGCTCGGCGAATCAACAAGATCTCGCGCCGGTGTTCAACCAACACTCCGGCGCAAGGTTTCGAGTTTGCCCAAAACCGCTCACCACAATGCAAACACTGAAAGGGCAAAACGGCGTCGACCCGACCACCACATGACGAACAAAACTTGTGCATACGGGAAAGCCTACGTGTCCGCAAGCAACCCAAAATCACGACCAGAACAAGATGGGTGGCGAACTGGTCGCGATTCTGGCTGCTGCAGCAGCCAGTTTTTCGACCAGAACGGGTGTTAGAGGTCTCGCCAGCGGATTGACTCTGCGCCGGCTTTGGTTGCTCTTGTTAGGAACTTCTCGAGCTGGTCGGCTTCGCGGGCCCGCCAAGGTTCGACGGTGCCTGGGTGGCCACCTACTTCGAGAACTTCACCGTGTTCGGGGAGTGGGACTTCGCTCCACCAATCGGTGGTGAGGTCTCCGTCTCCCATGAAGAAATGGTCCGTCGAGCGCCAGCGCCGTTCGAGCGGGCTTCGGAGCACGCCGCCCAACAGAACTGTTGGCCGAGTTTTCTTCGGCTCCGGAACGAACGTGTCTTGCACCGTGCGCACATGAGAGATCCCGAACTGGGGGAGCACCATGGGGAGGGCTTTGCGGAAGTTTGGAAACTTGTGCAGGTGTTTGTGGCTGTCGACGTAATCGACCTTGACGCCAAGGTCCATAACGCGGCTGATCTGCGCTGCCATCTCCGCGGCGATCTGGCGGGTCGGGAAGCGTCCAGTTAGTGCCCGGATCTGTGCGTCGCGACCTGGAAGGAACATGCCGTCGTCGCCGACGAGTGCTGGTACTTCGGATGAGTGCAGCACCGGTTCTTCCACGGTGTCGCGGGTGAATGTGAGATGCACGCCGTAGCTGTGTTGTGGATTCTCGGCCGCATAGTCGGCGGCGAGTTTCGTGGCCGGCATGTTGGCCATGATCGAGGTGTTGCGAATCACTCCCGCTTCGAATGCTGCGATGGTGGCATCGACGGTGTCTTCATCGAAACCGAAGTCGTCGGCCGACATGATGATACGACGAGCCATGACTATGCGACCTCTTTTTGGGCACCGGGACTAGCGGAGCGTTGAGAAACGGAGCGTTGAGAAACGGAAGCTGATCGCGGCGAACTGCTGCCAAAGGTCTTGTTCTGTTTCCGGCTGCGCTTTTGGGCGTTCCACAGAATGTGAAATGGCTCGACGAGGTAACGCTGAGCGGTCTCACCGAAGTTGTCGTAAAGGCGGAATACCCACTCGAGACCGAGAGGACCGAGCCAGCGTGGAGCCATATTGAGCTCGCCAGCAAGCAACTTGATCATCGCACCGGTGGTGATGATGACGGGAACGTTGAGGCGCTCCTTGTTTTGCAGAATCCATTGCTCTTGGCGACCCATGCCCATGCCGACCAGCAAGATATCGGGGTCGGCGGCGTTGATCTTTTCGACAACTTCGCGGTTGTCGTGGCTCGCCGGGTCTACATCGAAGAAGCCGTTGCGGCCTTCGATGAGGATGTCGGGATAGGTGCGGCGAATCTCAGCGAATCCGGCATCGAGCGCATCGTCGGTGGAACCCAGGTGGTAGATCCGCCAGGAGCGTTGCGCAGCGAGTGCAAAGAGTTCGGGGACCCAGTCGATACAGCCGGTGCGATGTTCGTAGCCGACCTCGTCACCTTTGAGCTGAGCCAGCCACACCAGTGGCGTGCCGTCGATATGTACCTTGGTCTCGGGGCTGTCGTGCAATAACCGGAACGCGGGGTCGATGAGGTGCGTGTGCACCCCATGCATGTTCTGGCTTGCGACGATGACCCGTTCGTTCTCGCTGATCGACTGGTCGATCATGCCAAACATGGTCGGTTCGTCGATTGCGTGAAGGCGGCAACCAAAAACCGTCGATTCTGCCGGTTCGGCGAATGACATAGCCGGTGTTTGGTCGACTGCGTCCTGTAGCGCCCCTAGTGACTTGGCGCGAGCGTTATCCATGGTCGAAACATCGGCATTTCGAACACCGCGCTATAGCGGTTTATGGGTTACTCGTAGTCGGACATAGGCGGACAGCTGCATACAAGGTTCTTATCGCCGTGCGCACTGTCGATCCGACTTACCGGCGCCCAGACCTTCTGACGGCGTAACCCATCAACGGGATACGCCGCTGTCTCGCGCGAGTAGGGGTGCGTCCAATCGGCGATCAGAAGGTCTTCCGCCGTGTGAGGAGCATGGACGAGAGGATTGTCATCGGCGGGGAAGTCGCCACGTTCGACGGCTGCGATCTCGGCCCGGATGGCGATCATTGCGTCGCAGAACCGGTCGATCTCCTCCAAGGACTCAGACTCGGTAGGTTCGATCATCAGCGTGCCGGCGACCGGGAACGACATGGTGGGGGCGTGGAACCCGTAGTCGATGAGTCGCTTCGCCACGTCGTCGACCGAAATTCCGGCCGAGTCCTTCAGCGGGCGAAGGTCGAGGATGCACTCATGGGCAACGCGGTCGTTGGTGCCCCGGTAGAGAACCGGGTAGTGAGGGTCGAGTCGAGCCGCAACGTAGTTGGCGTTGAGGATCGCGATCTCGGTGGCCTTGCGCAGTCCGTCAGTTCCTATCATGGCGATGTAAGCCCACGAGATGGGGAGGATTCCGGCGGACCCCCACGGGGCAGCGCTGATTGCGCCGGCACCGGTTTCTGGGCCAGCGTCGCTGGTAAAGGGATGGTTGGGAAGATGGGGGGCGAGATGGGCGCCGACGCCGATGGGGCCAACTCCTGGGCCGCCGCCGCCGTGGGGGATACAGAACGTTTTATGAAGATTGAGGTGGCTCACATCGGCGCCGAACTTCCCGGGTTTTGCCGTGCCAACCATCGCGTTGAGGTTTGCGCCGTCGAGGTACACCTGCCCTCCGTGACTATGCACGATGTCGCAGATCTCTCGAATGGCGGCTTCGAAGACCCCGTGGGTCGAAGGGTACGTGACCATGATTGCAGCGAGTTGGTCCGCAGCCTCGTCGGCCTTCGTCGTCAGGTCGCTGACATCGACGTTTCCATCGTCGTCACAGGCCACTACCACGACCTTCATGCCGGCCATCACCGCGCTTGCGGCGTTGGTGCCGTGTGCCGAGGCAGGGATGAGGCACACGGTGCGATCGGTATCGCCGTTCGCGAGGTGGTACCCGCGAATGGCAAGCAGCCCGGCGAGTTCGCCTTGCGAACCTGCGTTTGGTTGCAGCGACACGGCGTCGTACCCGGTGATCTCGACGAGCATATTCTCGAGTTGGGACGTGAGCTCGCGGTAGCCGGCCGCCTGGTCGGTGGGAGCGAATGGGTGCATGTTGGCAAATGCCGGCCACGTGATGGGTTCCATCTCGGTCGTGGCATTGAGCTTCATCGTGCATGAGCCGAGTGGGATCATCGAGCGGTCGAGCGCGATGTCCTTGTCGGCGAGGTACCGCAGGTAACGAAGCATCTCGGTCTCGCTCCGGTACTTCTGAAACACGGCGTGGTCGAGAATATCGTCGGTACGGAGGAGTTCATTGGGAAGGTGCTCGGCGGCGGCGCCGTCGCTAAGCGTTGCGCCCGGAAAGGCGGTGAGTAGCCGCTCGACCAAAGCCAGGTCGGAGGTTTCGTCAAACGACACGCCCACGTGGTCGTCGTCGATGAGTCGAATGTTGATCTGTTGGCCGAGGGCCGCAGCGACGGTGGCCTGGGCTGCTCCGGGGACGGCGATGGTGACGGTGTCGAAGAAGCTTGCGTGGCGAACGGTAAATCCGGCGCCGTCCACAGCGTCGGCGAAGCGGCAGGCCACGGTGTGAACGCGGCGGGCGATCTGGCGAAGCCCTTCCGGGCCGTGATAGCTGGCATAGAAGCCGGAGATGTTTGCCAAAAGAACCTGGGCAGTGCAGATGTTGCTGGTGGCTTTCTCGCGTCGAATGTGTTGCTCGCGTGTCTGAAGAGCGAGACGCAGCGCAGGCCGTCCTTTTGTGTCGATCGACATGCCGACGATGCGGCCTGGTAGTGAACGCTTGAACTTTTCGGTCGTGGCGAGGTAACCGGCATGCGGCCCTCCGTATCCGAGGGGCACCCCGAAACGCTGGGTAGTCCCGACGACGACGTCGGCGCCAGCGCTGCCGGGGGAGCGAAGTAGCACCAACGCGAGGACGTCGGCCGCTGCAGCGACCAATGCTCCTGCATCATGCGCGGCTGCGGCTAACGGCTCGAGGTCATACACCTCGCCCGTGGAGCCGGGATACTGAAACAGCACACCAAAGGTGTCGTCGGGGCTCGCGAGCGGAGCGTTGCGGTCGGCGACGAGCACCGTGATTCCGAGCGCCTCGGCGCGTGTTGTGATCACGGCGATGGTTTGTGGATGACAGTCCTGATCGACGACGAAAGTCATTCGGTCGCTCTTGCTGGCGCGTTGTAGAAGCGTCATGGCCTCGGCGGCAGCCGTGCCTTCGTCGAGCATTGACGCATTCGCCAAGTCCACCCCGGCGAGGTCGGCCACCATGGTTTGGAAATTGAGGAGTGCTTCGAGACGGCCCTGGCTGATCTCCGGCTGGTACGGCGTATAGGCCGTGTACCACGCCGGGTTTTCGAGGACATTTCTGGTGATGACAGCCGGTGTGACGGTGTCGTAGTAGCCGGTGCCGATAAGCGAGGTCAGTACCTGATTCTTCTCAGCGATGTTACGTAACGCAGAGATGGCCTCGCGTTCGGTCAACGCAGGAGCGAGATCGAGCGGTTCTCCTACAAGAATCGAACCCGGAACGGTTTGGGCGATCAGCTCATCGACGCTTTCGACGCCGATCGTCGAAAGCATGGCGGCAACTTCGGCCGAGTCGGGGCCGATATGGCGGCCGACAAACGCGTCAGTGGCGAGAGCGTCGGTGGAGAGAGCATCCGAGGATGGGGCTTCGTTCATGGAAGATTCCGAATCAGTTAGATGGGCGCGACCTGACGGCCTACCCCCTCTGTCCGGGAACCTGAGAGGCTGACCAGTTCGCGTGCCGTGGCACGAGAACTGGCTTACACCTTCGGTGGGTGGACACCAGTGACCACCACTCTCCAGAGACGTCTGATCACGCGGTTCAGGTGCCTGAGAGTTTCCGGGGTGGTTGCTCCTTCGGCGGCTTGGCGAACCAAGCTCTCTCCCACATGATGTGAGCGACGAAGTACTTAGGGTACCGCGACAGCACGTTCACGGCTAGCTCTTCGACGGTTGCCGACAATGAGCGAACGAATGCGGCAGCGCTAGAGGGATGCGGGCATCTTGTCCGACGCCAGCGCCGCACTGCCGGCGGCTGTAGCAGCGCCGTCTTCTTCGTTCACGAAGTACACCGAAGCAACCCGATCGATCATGGCCTTGTCGAGCACCCGGGGAATTCCCTCGTAGGTACAGACACCGATCATCAGGTCGCAGAAGTCGATGGCGATGTACGGGCGGAGTTCGCCGATTTCGCGCTCGGCGATGTACTTGAGGTGCTGGGCACTCTCGCCGCTCACCTCGATGCCCTTGGCCTTTGCGATACGAGCGAGGATCCAGTTGAAAGCGTTCGGAGTAACGGGCCCGACGAACACTTTGTTACGGAGACGACGAAGGAAGGCGTCATCGCCAAGTGCGTTGGGGTCGAGGTTGGTCGACGCGATGAGCTTCAGCTCAAACGGAACCGTGAACTTCGTTCCGTTCGCGAGCTTGAGGTAGTCGATGCCGCGGGCGAGCGGCACGATCCACCGGTTCATCAGTTCGTTCGGGGTGATCTGCTGACGTCCGAAGTCATCCACGACAAGAATGCCGTTGTTGGCCAGCATCTGAATCGGAGCCGAGTAGACGCCTGAGATGCGGTCGAGGGAAAGGTCGACCATGTTTGGGCTGAGCTCGCCACCGACGATCACCAATGGGCGATCACAGACAACCCACCGTGGGTCGAGTCCATGCGGCTGTTCTTCGGCGGCGGTATGAACCGCCGGGTCATAGACCGAGATGATGGCGCTATCTACTTCGACGACGCGCGGAACAAGTACTTGATCTTTGTGAATCTGGATCATTCGCTCGGCGAGCGAGGTCTTACCGGTACCAGGTGGCCCGTACAAGAAGATTGCACCGTCGTTCATGAAGGCTGGGCCAAGCGCGTCGAGCATGGAGTCTTCAACAACGAGGTCAGAAAACGCCGAGCGAATGTTCTCGCGGTTGATTTGGAGGACGGCCTTTTGGGCTTCGACGACTTTGACGTATTGAACGAGGGGAACTGGGAGGAAGCTTGAGTACTGGGTTGAGGCTGCACTCTCGGTGGCTTGTTTAATACCTGCGTCGGTTAGTCCAATGCGGTAGTCGCGGCCTTCAAGGGCGAAGTACTCGACGAGCTTTTTTTCGCGAAGGTCGTCGGCGATGTCGCGGCCAATACTGATGTTGACGCCGATGCTCTCGCACAGTGCGTACAGCATCGACTGGCGTTCGGCCATGAGACGACGCATGAAGATGTCCTCGATGAGCGTGCGCGGGATACCGAGCTCGTCAATCGTCGAGGGGGTTCGCAGTAGCCGCTCTGGGGGAAGGCCTTGTTCGCTCATACGAGAATGTCATCGGCGTGACTGGTTAGGTGGCTTTACCACTTCGGCCAGAAAAATCCCGCCAGATGGGGCGAATGAACCACACCAACAGCCCGCCTTGAGCGGCGGCCCAGGTCTATGCCCGTGGGTCGGGGATGTCGAGAGGAGGGAACTCGCCGAAGAAACCGTGCTCGTAGAGGCCGTAGCCGACGTTACCGTCATAGCTGAATCGGCCAACATGATCGACGACGCCGTACTGCCCGATTTTGCCGATTTCCTCGGTGTCGAGCTCAAGGTTCTGCACGACGAGCTCGGGCCCTTGATACATGCCATGGCGCCAATCGGCGTCCATGCCGTACCCGGTGCCGACGGAGACGTAGTTGACCACCAGTGGCGTGCAGTCGATCTCGATGCCTGCGTAGGGCATCCGGATCGTCGAGTGTTCGAGCATTCGCGTTCCGGGTGTAACGGTGTGTTCCCATTCGGGTCGGCCCAGGTCGTCAATGGGGCGGTCAGGGTCGTTCCAGATCCGCTTTGCCTCTTCGAGCGGGCGGATACCATCGGGTCGTTGGTGGCACATATAAAGGATTGAATGATCCTCGAACTGCATCGGCATGTAGTTCCACATGCCCGGCATCACGTTGAGGGTTTGGCGAACTCCGTCGGTTTCTTTCTCGCCGACTGGCCGGATTCCCCACGAACGGTCGCGAACTCCCCGCCACGTGTCGGGGGTGACGTCGTAGGTGCTGTCGCCAACCGTCAGCGAGCCGGTCCAGGTGCCGGTTTGTGCGAACCGTTGGGTGTCGAACACGATCTTGCCGCCGGCGCGAAGAAATTGGTTTGGCTCTTCGACTGCTGGGATTGTCGCGTTCCAGACCACGTCCATGGCCACGGGCGATTCATCGGTTGCCTCCACCACGAAGCGAACCACTTTGAGCGGCTCGATGATCTCGATGCGAATCGGGCCGACCTGGGTATCCATACGGTCGGTGATGGGTCGCGATGCTCGGACGACGTGGTGTTTGTCGCCCTTTCGTACCGTCAGGTAGGCATCGTGAACTCCGAGGTTTGGGTACTGGCCCATTCCAAAGATCGCAAACAGCTCATCACTGCAGGAGTGCAGGTTGAAGTAGTTGCGATCGTAGAAGTTGCGGTCGCTGGTCTCAGGATGGGCGATCCAGCCCGGAACCTGATGGAGTGGGTACTCGTCACCGGAAGAAATAGCCATGGCTGCGACTGTAGCCAGACGGCTGGTCAGTGGGGAAAATGCGCGGGCGCCAACGAGCCGGTTCAGCGTCAGGCTAGGCCGTCAATAACGTCGATGACCTCGGCCCAGCCGCCCTGCGCTGGTCCGCCGATTTGGCGATCGGAGACGGCGAGTACACCGTCGTCGCCGCCGGAGATCGCGAGTCCGAGGTCCGCGCCTCGAACCATTTCGACATCGTTGCCGCCGTCGCCCATGGCGATGATGAACGGGTTGTCGAGCCCGGAGTGATCGATGAAGGCCTCGATCCCTGTGAGTTTCGAGACTCCCGGGGGCTGGGCCATTACCGACCAACCGCCATACAAGGGGTCCTGATAGGTGTCGACGAACATGCCAAACTCGCGTAGCCGTGGCGCCAAGGATTCGAGGCCTTCGAGTTCGACACCGATGATGCTGAAGCCCAGCACTTGCTGGCCATCCACAAGGGGAGTGGGGTCGTCGTTTCGTACGTCGCCAAGTCCGCCGATCATTCCCGACCGATGCCGCGGACTCGTGGTGGCGTCGGCGGCGAGATACGTGAAACCATCGCTTCCATAGACACAGGGCACGTGACCGCAGTCGGCGAATGCCGCGAGAACTTCGCGCCCTTCCTCTTCGGAGAAGGTCACGGTGTGAAAGGTCTCGTCGCTCGGGAAGTCGACCCCGATGGTGCCATTCAACATAATTGCAGGTCGCCAGAAGTCGTTGAGCGTAAAACCCGACTCGGTGCTCGACTGGCGACGCCCGGTGGCGACGAGGAGCGGAATGCCACGTTCGTCGAGCTCGGCGACTGCCTCAGCGGTTCGGGGGTGGATGCTTTGGTGCTCATCCCAGAGCGTGCCATCGAGGTCGGTAACAACAAGGATTGGTCGGTCAGCTGGCATGGGCTGAGAGTACTGCGTGGCAAGTGGCCATTGCGGCCGGTAGATTCAGCGCCGTGACAATCACCGAAACGATCGATAGTGCTGGCGTGGCTCTCCTTACGATGGAGCACCCACCCGTGAACGCATTAACCATCGGAGACGCGTTCCATTTGGCCGACACTCTCGATGGCTATCGCCGTAATGACGACGTGCGCGTTGTCATCCTCACAGCGATTGGTCGGGGGTTCTGCGCAGGCGTCGATATCAAGGAGATGCAGGCACTCGACGCCAACGAGGGCATTCTCGAGGCCAACCGCTCGTGCTTCGAATTGTTCCGCGCCGTGTACGAATGTGCCGTGCCGGTAATCGCCGCGGTCAACGACTTCTGCCTCGGAACCGGAATCGGTATCGTCGGCAACGCCGACATCATCTTGGCTGCCAAGAAAGCGGTCTTTGGATTGCCCGAGGTCGACAACGGTGCACTGGGCGCAGCAACCCACCTGTCGCGTCTGGTCCCTCAGCATCGGGCCCGCCACATGCTCTATACCGCTCAGCCGGCTCCGGCCGCCGAGCTGGCCAGCTACGGATCGATTCTCAAAGTAACGACCGATGAGACCCTCCTCGATGAGGCTCGTGAGGTGGCTGAAACCATCGCTTCGAAGCGGCCACGCGTGATGCGGGCAGCAAAAGCCTCAATGAATGGTATCGATCAGGTCGATGTACGTCGTAGTTACCGATACGAGCAGGGATTTACGTTCGAACTGAACCTGCTCGGCGAAGGCGACCGCGCACGCGATGCATTCCTTGATCGATCCGCACCAAACCCTGCTTCATCCGACCCAGACTCAAACTAGAGAGACGACTAAACCCCGTGAGCGTCAACCTTCTCATCATGGCGGCCGGCCTCGGTTCGCGCTTTGGCGGCGACAAACAACTTGTCGACGTCGGCCCAAACGGCGAGTCCTTCTTTGACTACGCCATCCGCGATTCGCTTCATGCCGGTGCAACCGACGTGGTTCTTATCGTGCGTTCCAGCATCGAGCAACAGGTCCTTGATCACGTATCGACGATTCACCCGGAGCTAACTATCAAGACGGTCTGTCAGGATCAACATGGCCCTGACCGGCCGAAGCCTTGGGGAACAGCCCATGCTGTGCTGTCTGCCGCGGATGCCGTTACCGGACCGTTCGTCGTCGTCAACGCCGACGACTACTACGGCCCTTCGTCCTACGAAAAGATTGTGTCGTTTCTCGAAGGAAGTTCCGACACCGAAGCGGCGCTGGTGGGTTTCGAACTTTCCCGCACATTGCCGAAGTTCGGTGCGGTCTCTCGAGGCGTCTGCGAAACCGACGATCTCGGCCACCTCTCGGCGATAACCGAAACGCACGGCATCCTGCGTAACGACGACGGCGTGATTGTGAGTGACGACCCGGTCGGGAGCTACGCCGATGACACGTCGGTGTCCATGAACATGTGGGGCCTGCCCCAATCTTTCTTTGGTCATCTCGAGACCAAGTTCGAGTCGTTCCTCTCCGACTTCGGACACGAAGAGAAGTCGGAGTTCCTGCTCCCGTCGGCGATCTCGGAGCTGATGGTTACGGGAGACCTCTCGGTGGAGATGCTCTCGTCGTCGGAGAACTGGATTGGGGTCACCAACCCCGACGATCTTGAGGTTGCACGCACCGTCCTCCGTGAGCGCGGCTAGCGCGTTGCCGGGCCGCTCTTGTGTCTGACTCACCCCGCGACCGGTATCTCAGTGTGGCCGGCCGAAATCCGGTTCTTGAGGCGCTTGCCGATCCGTCACTGTCGTTCGCCAAGGTGCTAATCTCGTCGAGTGCCCGTGGCGAGCCAATCGATCAGATCCGCCGAGAAGCCGCTGCACGCAACATCACCGTCGAGCGGGTTCCCGAGCAGAAGGTCACCTCGGTAGCGAAGTCATCTCGACACCACCAGGGCGTAGTGGCCGACGTTGTCGCGCCGGCTATGGCGAACCTCGGCGATTTCCTGGAACGGCGTCAACGCGGACGCGACTGGGCCACACGGGTCCTGCTTCTCGACTCGGTGCATAACCCGGCCAATGTGGGGATGATTCTTCGCGCTGGTGTCGCAGCGGGGATCGACGGCATCGTCGTGCCGACTCGCGGCACCGCCGACATCGGTCCGATCGTCATTAAGGCGTCGGCGGGAGTGGCCTTTCGCGCTCCAATTTTGCGAGTAGAGACATCGGCGGATGCCGCAGCGATGCTGAGCGATTCGCAATTCGCAGTCGTCGGACTCGATGCTGGGGGAGCGGATCTTTACGATGCCGAACTGCCCGACCGGGTCGCCTACGTGATGGGGAACGAAGCATCCGGTTTGTCGGTGGATACCGACTACAACATCTCTCTTCCACTTGCTTCAGGGGTCGAATCGCTCAACGTTGCCACCGCTGCTGCGGTGCTCTGTTTCGAACTTGTACGCAGGTCGCGCTAAGAAACAGGTCATGACTGACCTCCTTGTCGACGTGGCAGACCACGTTATGACCGTCACCTTCAACCGTCCGCAGCGCAAAAACGCGATGACGCTCGCAATGTTTGCGCGTATGGACGATGCTTGGAAGGAGGCGGCGAGCAACGACGATATTCGCGCCATCATCATCACCGGCGCCGACGGAAACTTCTCGTCGGGAATGGACCTTCGGGCAATGGCCGGAGACGTCGACGAGTCTGATGATTACGACGTGAAAGGCCGGATGGACAAAGAAGGGAGCGACTTCATCTATGACGGGCTTCTGAAGACCTACCACCCGATGGTGCCGATCATCGCTGCCGTCGAAGGCGTGGCAATCGCTGGCGGCACCGAGATCCTTCAGGGCACCGACATCCGGGTTGCCGGAGAAAGCGCCAAGTTTGGCGTGTCGGAAGCCAAGTGGTCGCTCTATCCCATGGGTGGCTCAGCCGTTCGGCTCGCTCGCCAAATTCCTTATACCGAAGCAGCTGACATTCTGCTTACCGGCAAACACATCAGCGCTACTGAGGCGAAGCAGCTTGGGCTCATCGGACACGTGGTGCCCGACGGATCGGCCCTCGAGAAGGCCAAGGAAATCGCGGCCACGATCGCGGCGAATGGCCCGCTAGCTATCGAGGGAATTATGAAGACGCTTCGAGGCACCATTGGTATGACCGAGCAAGAGGCGTGGGACTTCGAAGCCCCAATCGGTATGGCCGTGTTTGGCTCCAACGACGCCAAGGAAGGCCCGAAAGCGTTCGCCGAAAAGCGTCCGCCGAACTTTACCAAATCGTGAGCTGAGCGAAAGGTGCCAGGCTTGTCAGCGCTTATGGTCGAGACGCTCAGCGCCTGAAGGGAACCCGGGGAGTTGGACTTCGACGTACCGGCCGCCTTGGGTGGCCAGGTCGAGGATGATCTGCTCGACCTCGGCCCAGTCATGGGCCCGAAGTCCGGGGATCGACCGGTTGTACGGCATATCGAATGCGATGACGGTGTTCCCGGCATCGCGGAGGCCGGTGATGTTGTGACCGCCATCGTCGACGTAGGCGTCGCACGCGACTTCGGGTTTCGCTCCGAGAAAGCAAATGTCGCGGTAGGGAATGCGGGCATCGTCGAGCCATTGCACCGTGTCGGCCACAGCGGTGGCGTGACCCCAGTTTACGTAGAGACGATGGGTGACGATTCGAATCCATACGCCGGCATCGGAGAGCCGCCAGAGTGCATCTGCGCAGCCATCCATGACAGCCATGTCGCGGAAGATGCGTTTTTCAAGCACCGCTTTTTGATGGAGTGCTTCGAAGGTTTCGGGCGTGAGCCCCCACTCGTTGAAGTCCCACGAGCGTTCGAGCGGGAGCGACTCGGGGGCGACCCCAAACTCCTCAGCTACGACGTCGCGAAAGGCAAGGGTGTAGTCGCCGCATACGCCGTCGAGGTCGACGCCAAAGATGAATGGTCGTGCT
>JAYJMJ010260299.1:0-14843 GCA_036873875.1 Laminaria ephemera | reverse complement strand
CCAACTCCGCTCAATTCTTCGTCATTGAAAAGTTATGGCTGGACGAACGAATGTGAATTTCTTGCCCGGCCCAGCTCCTAGTGGACTGAAAAGAAAAAATTCCAATAGGTCAACACTCTAAGAAGTCAACCTGGACGTCGCATTCACGTATGCATTACATTTTCCACTCGAAAGTTAAAAGACACAGATACAGCGTACGATGGAGGGCAGTCATGTTCGGCGATAGCGTACACATTAACCACATTTTCTTTTCGAAGCGGAATATTTTCCCTCAGTTTACTGTGACGTTACGTAGCATATTGGTCGCAATGATGGTGGTGAGCGAGGAATATCGAGAATTCATGGGCGGCAACAGACAGCGAACAAACATCGCAGGCTCGAACGTATAGGTCCAACGCGCGACAGAAACGAAACAGATATGGCGTTCTTCATTGGTCACGATCCTTCGATCGGCACTTCTTCGTGGGATATCCACAGTTGAACATCGTTTACGTTCATCAGAATAACAACCGTTCGTCGAGTGTACTGTTGATGTGTAGGATATGATGCTCGGAGGCGTGTGAAACTATAGGGGTAGCAGTTTGAGGTCACCCATGTTTGTTACGGTCGAGGTTCTTCAACTGAGAAACTACTCATTATCGCTTGAATACAATTTGTTGATTCGGCAAAAAGAAAATTATAGATATATATATATTGACGCGTGCTACGATAGAATCAGCACGTTTTAGCTCTAAACGCTTCCAGACTAACCTGGCTCCTCAACGCAGAATCGTCGGAATTTTGTTCTATTTTCCTCACAATTTTCGTTGTCTAGCTAGAGGGCATGGGATTGTTTGTCGGGAAGCACTTTTATTTTTCCCGAAATCAGTTGTTGGGAGATGTATAGAGCTCCTCAAGTGAGGAGCCTCAGAAAAGAAATGGTGCACCTATACCGTAGCATCCGTCTACTGGTCATGAGCGTACTCGTTTGGTGAAACGACACATATTATGAAAATTGGTTTATTGGGTCGGCTATTATTACGGAGGAACGTAGTAATCAGGACCCAAAATGGTTAGTAAAAACGGTGGAATATATAGGTTCTTGTTTATGTCGTGGGTCCTGATAACTATGGACCTCTGTAATAGTATGGCGTCTCAAATGACGACACTCACAGGGTTTGGGTGTACCCCCCTAAGGTATTTCGACTCCGAGGGTAACGTGTTCCCACTATTCGCTGGCTGTGTCGTTCGTGTGCCGATAACCGCTTCGCGCGGTGAGATTTGTCGTCGTCAGCTAAAACATTCAGTCGATGCTCTATCACAGAGCGTTCGATCCGGTGCCGCAAAGGCAGCAAATCAAGATGGTTGTCGTCAGGTGCAGTGGGACCAGTTTTACGAACAGTTCCAAAACCAAATGTTGAACTTCTCTATATAATGCATGGGGCATTTAGGGAATTTTCATCAAAACTAATTCGGTATCATTGTATTTCCATTCAACCAACTTCGTATGTATCCTGGGGCACGTTTGTTCGTCGACACACTACTGAGATAAGTCCGGAATGGAACCGAACAGCTGCACCGTGCTAGCCGAGCCAATACACGTGTTATCATGTGCTAGCGCTGCTCTTTTGTCACTCGCGCGCTTGGATAATCGTTTGTTGGCACAAAGTCAGATAAGCAATCGTGTGTGAGTGAAACCAGGGTTGCCTGATGTCGCCCATCCGCTACTCTATGTTATTGTGTGATGACACCCCTGTGTATAGTCAGTCGATCAATGCAGGCCTTGTGCATGCAATGGTTTGCATAATTCGCGTGGTCGAACTGTGTGTGGTTGACATCCATTAAGCAAAAACTCTACTTTTGGTCATATCTTACATTGGATATCTCTTGATAGGGTAGAAAATTCCGTAGATCGGTAGCAGTATGTTTCTTATGTGCAGAACGAATAGTCTAACGCTAAGAGACTCCCGCCACGAACCACTCCGCTGTCTGCTCCACATCATAAGCCCGTACCCCTGCCTGATTGCATGCGGTCAAGACTGAAATTTAGGAGTTCGAGGGTATACGGCGTTGTGCGGATATAGCACGGGATGGATGATACTTTGAAGGGAGACGTTCGACCACACACATAGAACTATCGCACCTCAAACGAGGAACACACGATACTCCCTGCGAATATTGTCGACTCCAACATAAAGTTGTCGTTCACTTCGCGTGTTTCAATGGCATACACACGACCCTAGCGTACGTGACGCATTCGCCATTTCCAAAACGCCAACACGCAAGTTAGATTGATAAGAACACCGACCCGGCGTGTTGCTCTTGTTCAATCTCATGTTACCGCGTCGTTTGGCTGTTAGGATTGGTGATTGAAAGGGCATACCGGAGTGATACGGAACGGGTTGCCCGCCGTCATGTTTTAGAAAAGTACGTCGGCTGTGTACTCCTCTTCTCTTAGATCTCTGTTATTCTCTATTTTGTGCCAGGTTTTCGACTGCCAGGGCAATCGAGGTGAAGCAGGCTGAGGGGGCCGTGATAGATGAGGAGTGCCTCTCCCGGTGCGAGGAGGTACGTGCAGCCGTCGTCTACACGTACTGTAGACACAAATCTTTCGGAAAAACGCGACCGATCCACTTCCAGGTGCAAAGATCACCTACTGCTTCAGTTGGGGTGTGCTGATGCATAGCGCTTGACTGCTTTGATTGTACACCACGAAGTGTACCGGTTTTAATTTGGGTTTCTGATAGTGCGGTATACTGCGTTCAAATTATTACCGGGAATTGCACCGGGTTGAGCTTTTGATTCGGATACAGTGCGGTTTGCGGCGTTGCTTGCATACCACGAACTTGGCGGTGTGAGATGGGGGAGGGGCATACATCGAATTTATTTGTGCACGAACGTTACTTGTTGTACGGTGGTGTATTCGCACATTTCCGACGCATCCTACGGCTGCTCTAAACCTTCAAGCCAGTCAAGTGATCACAGAATACGGCTGGTTCCGTATGTATAGGACGAAGCTGGACCTCGTGGCCAATCGGCGTTTGGCGTGTTTGAGTTTGATTAACGTCGTTCCGATGGGTGTTTTCACCTAGGATGCCAAGTACCGGTGGTGTTGTCGTCATACCATTAGTATACGAATACGGTTTATTTCTTGGAGTACTCAAGCCTTTTCTCGTCTCCCACTACGGGTGGAGCATAAGCATCTCTCTTTGCATAAATCGATATCGAGCACGCATACACAGCCGACAGCGACATTTTACGAAGCTTCTTTGACCCGATTTGTTGACACCCCACTCCTAAATATGTTTTTTTTTAATGATATCTACACCCCAACTTGTCGGGGGCGTGCTTGAGTTAAAAACACCAAAACGAAAACCCTTTCACGAAACAAATTCCTTTGTTGCCCATTTGGAAGTCGTTTTCATATAGATATTGAAGTTTATTTTAAGGAGAAAGGTAACACGGCAACGGTAATTTTGGCATGAAGACCGATGTCGACAGCACAGAACATGTACTCGAGCTCATACTGCCGGACGGAAGACGAACCGGTCGAGCTCGAGCCAACACACTCATGTTGGCATGAACTGTGCTGTGATCCTGTCGCCACCTTTGGCAGACGACATCCATCCCAAGCGGCAGAACTACCCATCAACCTCTACCAGTATTGTTCCCGAAAGGCAGTACGGTGGATCAACATACAGAAGTAAGAGTGTGTGCCATGGCCCGACTCACCGTTTACGATACATTTATTTTCGACGGGATAGTCGAAGCCGTCGTGCACACGGCAGAAAATGGTTTCATCGCCACCGAATAGCGCCGAGCAAGTAATCACTCGTTGGTTGCCGTCGATAGCCCGCGGGTGAACTCCATCCACTGCGTTCAGGCCTATGTCGGGTGCCTTGCTGCTGGATGATAACACGAATTTGATCAGGCACAGCAGGCGTCCGTTCATCGCCGCGTCATTTTTCATCCAGCTGCATGCACCACATTGAGCTATGGGGCGAACATACTCGAATCGTGACACGGCTCGACTGATGGCCGACCTTGCTAGCTTCCCGAGAGACTGCCCAGTGGATGCTCCTGCCGCTGCGGTTGAGATTTGAGGGTGATAGGACTCCGCCCTGTACGCATCTTCCGGGGAGCTTTGTCGGGAATGGTAACAACCTATACGGTGGAACCAGATGAATCACATTTGAGTTAAAAAACTATACTGCACGTACTCGACACCATAAAAAACTCTTCTTTGTTCAGTGCTCTTACATTTTATCATTGCCGGTCGCCCGTTGAGCTAAGAAGTGCGAGCCTAAACAGTTGCAACGGTACTGCCCCAGTGCAATGGTAGTAGTATAAGACGCATTCTACGGTAGAGGTGCACCACTTTTTTCTGAAGCTCCTCACCTGAGGAGCTCCATACCTCTCCCAAAAACTGATTTCGGGAAAATAAAAGTGCTACCCGATGAAAAAGCCCATGACCTAGGTATACACCCTTTTTTCGTAAAAGTAACAGTTGGATTCGGACGATTTGGGGTAAAGGAGCCCTGTCATTCAGAAAACGTTTCAGACAAAAAATGCTACCTGAATCGTAGAACGCGTCGTATGACCAGTATTGGTACGCATTGTGGAACAAATACGTGCAGTATTCCAGCCAACTTCTGTATGGTTACGAGTCTGCATTAGTTTCGGGTAATATTTTGAGCCTGTACTACACCCGTGGAATATGACAGTGGCGTGTGTAACTAGTACGAGAGTATTTTTGTTTTAAACCTTAAAACTATATACCTGGTAGGAGAGTACGGCACTGACTGCTGATGTTGTACTGCTACGGAACATCTCCATATCTCCTGTTTTAAGACAGCACAGCACTCGTATCGCAAAGCAGTTCCAACTCATACCTATATAATTCACCACTCGTACCGGTAAGACGCGAGCACGGCAAGTATCAGGTTGACTAGTTTAGAGGTCAATACTCATGATATACACAAAACTTCATTCGGGATCTGTTTTGTTATTTACAAATCCTCGAGTTTCACAGCTGCAGCCGTTTGCTCCGGGCATAAGGCACACGGCCTAGGCACGCGAAACATACCGGCGTCGCGTAGAGGTAAAGGGCTCAACTGCTCGTTAGTCCCTTGACGCGGTCGTAGAGAGTCAGAGACTGGGACTACGAGCCGATGCTCGGAGGTTCCGAAATTCTGAAAAATATGCCACGGACGGCTTATATAGGAGTCTCCACCCATGTTCATCTAAGTCTTCGCTCATTCTGGAATGTGAATATCAGCGGCCTTCGCCGACTTGGACGTATTTTGTTCCCAATAGCGAAGCGACACACAGCTACGCCAGAGGCTAGCGAATTCCGTGTCCCCCGAGGCTCGCATTGCGCCACATCCCTCTCGTTTGAGGTGTGCAATTCCACACAAAATTTAAGTGAAAGCCGTGCCAAAAAACGGTGGCCGCTTCAAATATAATGTGTAAAGAAACACTTATACGAATCCATGTTATGCGGTAGTACATTTCTCCGTAGCAACGTCGAATATTCAGCACCTCCAAACTCCCAGACCCCGACCCGCTGGATCTGCATGCACGACGCCCACATTTGCCGTCAACGTGATGTTCGATGCCGACCAAAGGTCACTCCGTCGATGTTGCCATAATTGGGAGAGGGTCCATGTTGAGACATTGGGCAGAGGCAACTGCAGCCATGCCACATACATCCACGTGTACACGTCTACGGTAGTTGAAACTACGACTGCCCCAATATTCACAGGCACAGCGAGAGCGTGATATGTTCATTTGGAAATATGTAGGCCTCCATCCCAACCAAGGTTCTTTTTCATGACGTGATCACTACCTCTATCCCGCCATGTTTGATGGCAAACCGTACCATACTAGCTGAGTCACCATGGTTGATGTTCTTTATGCCTCGACCTTGAATACTATGTGTGTGACGTTTTATGACAGCCAGCTCGAATTTACCGGTCGCATCGTTCGATGTACCTGAGTGATGAGTGCCAGACTCTTGGTATATTATTGAAGCGGGCACCTATATCCCGTGATAGCTGAATACCTCATAACTTTCGGACATACCGACTAACGGATGCGACTAGAACTTGTAGCATTGGCGAAACATTCGTTATATGGAAACACCCACTGCTGGCATGGGCTGTGAGCCTGCCAGTCCGACAAGAAGTTCGTGTGTTAGGAAAAAAAAACATAAATGAAATGTCGCAGCGCCCCCATTAAGCAACTGGCGAGGCTCAAGAAAAAGGTGACTGCCCGCCCTCGGAATGGAACGCCTTCGAACAGTAAACACTAAAATAACGAAAGGCTACAGGTCGATTGGACAAAGTTCAAAACATACACTCGGCTTTTACTTGAAACGAAGAGCCCTTCACGGCACCGTATGATGGGCTACGACCATTTCTCTTCCCGTCACCCATTCCGACAGAGCGGAAAAGTCCTTCTGTGAGCGGGCCATGATCAAGGCAATGCGTAGGCTGCTTCCCATGCAGTCCCCATCGCGATACCTTTCCACAGCCGGCGACCTTGCACCTTACTATAAAGCTGATCACCGTACCGCCAGAGACATCATCCTTATGGCGGTGGCATGCAGTGGCCACACCGTCTGCCAGCACACCCCACATCGGCCTCTTCATGCAGGATTCGTGTGAACAACGCCTCCTATCGACGTTAACCATGCCGCCCGCAGCATGCTGCTTGCAGTATGCAGCCGTATTACTACCCTTGACGTTAAAGCTCGGGTCCGTCGTGCACGAGGAATAGACGCAACGCCTGCCGCCAACCTTCACCATGCCGCCATCAGCATGTTGCTTGCAGTACGCCGCTGTCTTGTTGCCTTCGACATTGAAGAACGGTACCTTTGTGCATGTGACATGCCGGCACCGGTTTGTGCGGACATCGACCATGCCGTCCTCAGCATGGTCCTTGCAGTACGCCCCCGTCTTACTTTGCTCGACATTGAAGTGCGGTCGCTTCGAGCAGAACTCATGAGAACAACGCCTGTGATGCATGTCAACCATGCCGGACTCAGCATGACGCTTGCAGTACGCCGCCGTCTTGCTGCCCTCAACATTGAAGAGAGGTACCTTCGTGCACGTGTCATGCCAGCACTGCTTTTTGCGGACGTCGATCATGCCGTCCTCAGCATGGTGCTTGCAGTATGCACCCGTTTTGCTGCCCTCCACGTTGAATCGTGGCTCCGTCGTGCATGAGTCATGCAAGCAACGCTTGCTGTTAACGTTCACCATGCTATCCTCAGCATGCTGCTTGCAGTACCCCGCCACCTTCTTGCCCTCCATACCAAAGTTCGGTCGCCTAGTGCAGAAGGCATGTAAACAACGCCGGACACGGATACCAACCATGCCATCCGCAGCATGTTGTTTGCAGTACGCCGCTGTCTTGCTGCCCTCGAAATTGAAGGAAGGCATCCTCGTGCATGTGGCATGCCAGCAACGCTTAGTACGCACGTCGACCATGCCGTCCTCGGCATGGTCCTTGCAGTACATCCCCGTCTTCCTGGCCTGGACGTTGAAGTTTGGTTGCTTAACGCACACAGCGTGTGCACAACGCTTACTGTTGATGTCAACCATTCCGTTTTTAGCATGCTGTTTGCAGTACTTTGCTGCCTTGCTGTCCACTACATTAAAGTTTGGGTGCTTACGGCAAAAAGCATGTGCACAGCGAATGTGGTGAACATCAACCATGCCGTCCTCGGAATGTTGCTTGCAGAACGCCCCCGTCTTGCTGCCCTCAAAATTAAAAACGGGGAATTTCATGCAGGTGTCATGCTTGCAACGCTTGCTCCGAACGTTCACCATATTCTCCTCGGCATGTTTGCTGCAGTACGTCGGCGGCTGATCGCCCTTGAAGTTATAGCTTGGTCTCGTCGTGCAGGAATCAGACGCGCAAACTTTCATTTCTCGCCGAAGATTGTCGCAAGGGTGTACAGGCCAGAGATGCTTGGCAGATGAGATATTTAGACAGTTTTTGAGTTGAGCTGCGTTCACCTGGCGATGGAGAAACCAACAGTACAATAAAACGAAACGAAAATTTACCAGTTGGAGAATGAGACCCTGATTGGCATGCATGTACTACAGCAGCATCCGAACCCCGACTATCAATGCCCGCCACTGTACATACAGGCACAGCGGTTAGTTGTGTCATTCGGTTGCGTTCCCCATGCTCACGACATTGTCGTGCTTTCTGTCGCTGGCAGGCACTCCCGAAAGGGAAAGTCGTGGGACTACGGAAGTGTAAACAAATAAGGAGTCGAACGTAAAGAGCGTCGCGTGTCCCCAGTAAACAGCTTCACAATTTTCATGGTTTCGATCGATCGAGCCCATGAAAGGGTGTGTAGTCGGGGGGTTACTACCGTTGCAGGTGTCGCCTTGGGGATGAAATTCTTCCATTGAAAATGGTGAAGGTCAGCGAATTCGACAGCCTGAGGGACCAAAACACATTACATTCCATACTTAGAGGAGGCAACAAACGCTTGGTGAATGCTTCGAACATTACAAAGTTAGAAATCTACACTTCTGATCAACCAAAGTGTGAATTTCTGGGCGGGATTGAAATCCGGTGTTATACGATGGTAAGTTGCTAACTGGAAGGGCTGAGTATACTGGCCAATATACGGACACAAAAAACGAGAAACCAGAGATACAGCGCCCTCAACGTGGTGTTGTGTTCAACACACGGAACAACAGCCGGTATCCTGTTTTCAACACTTGTCAGTGCAAAAACCATCACGACGTTGATGCCTAAGGCGCGAAATACTTCGAACATGAATACGCGCTAACCCTAGGGATAGAATATATTGGTATTGAGTGGGAGTCATTGCTAGGTATGATTTCACCATTATTTCTGACAAGCCAAAATATAAGAAACAGAACAAGTGATTTCGAGCCTATCTTTTCTTTGTTCACCAAGGAAAAAAAGCCTTTTCATAGAGGGTCGGGCACAACGCTCCTAGGGTGCTGTTTTCGTAATTACTCTTTTCAAGACGACGATGTTTGTTTGTTTGTTTGTTTGTTTGTAGTCCACCCACATTTTCGTACGGTTTTGTTCACGGCTCTCAACGCACACGGCACCAAGGCCAGTCCCGATGGGTTCTGTGCACGCACAAATAATAGTCAACCGTTCTCGTGCTGATTTCGCTGGAAGTCGTTGAGAGTTCGTCGAGGCAGGTGCGGCAACGTGTGTAATATCATGCATTGCTGGGCAACGTACGTACAAGCATGGGCGAAAAAAACGGGAACCATACAGCTGAGCTGTAGCTACTTTCAGGGGGTTGGTCGACGAGACGGACGCACAACGAGGCTGACCCGGCCCTGGTCTCGTGTGTCCTGCTGCTCCTGTTACTACCGCTTCTACTTCCTCTGCTGCTCCTGGTGGTGGTGGTGCTGCTGCTGCTGCCGCCGCTGGTGGTGATGGTGAAGCTGGTGGTGCTGCTTCTGATAACATACGTGTACCGTACGAGTACCGCCTTATTTTTTTTCTCCAAAACAGAACGCAAGTATTCAAATTAAAAATCAAAACGGCAAGATTCGCTATTGATTCAGTTATACCGAGCGAGCAAATTATGCCGAAAGAAACGGGCTGTAGCTAATTTCAGGGGGTTGATCGACGAGACGGACGCAGAACGACGCTGAACCGGTACTGGTTTCGTGTGCCCTGCTCCTGCTGTTATTACCGCTGCTACTGCTTCTTCTGCTTCTGTTGCTGCTGCTGCTTCTGTTGTTGCTGCTGCTATGATACGAGTACCGCACGAGTACCGACTTTTTTATTTTCGCAAAAACAGAACGCAAGCGTATACGTACGTAGATGATCGTTTGTGTTGATTTGTGATATTCGAATCTACGAGGTATCCACGAGGTATATGCTGTTCTTGGCTTTCTGGTCTCCAACTTCTGTGTTTTCCGTATTCACACAGCATCGCAGGTTTGACTACTGCAGGTATTGAGGTCGCGCCGAATTACCACCAATTACTAGTACATGCAATGCCATCAGCGGCATTTTAACGACACGCGGGTGGGTAGTACCATCATAGGGGGAACCGGCGTTGCGGATCTATAGCCAACACTTGATATATGCCAGGAATAATCAGATGTTACACTGATGCTGCCTGGAGTAATACCCTTCGGCAACGCGTCAATGACTGTGATGTCGGGCCGATGGTTCACTCCTGTCACCCCTCAGCAAAACGTTTGCCAAATTATCATTAAACGTGACGGCTGAAGATTAAAAATGGTTCTTACAACATCAGCTCGCATCGGCAACGTCTTCGTTTGGGGGACGGCAAACTTGCCGTCCGTATCGTAATGCAAAGTATCTAACAACGTCGGCGCGGCATGGCCCTACTGGTTCTGCTGCGAGTTTGATCCGATTTCCCCTGCTACGCGCTCACGCTCCTCGTTCATGGTTGGCAAGACCAAACGTTTTGTGCTGTTGTCGTTGCTGTCTGCGAGTCCCCCCTAAGGGTCTACGCAATCATCCTTCACGTATTTCAGCCCTCAAACAGTAGATTACAGTACAAGACAGCAAATCAGAAACAGGGTGATACGAAAGCCATCTGATATTTAAAGGAAATGAGAAAAATCGGGCGCCGGTATACTACTGTTTTGGGGTAGATCGCATCCTATCCCAAACAACAAACTCAGCCGGGGTCAGTATTGCTGTTTGCTTACTATTAATACGCGGTATTTTTTCTTGGGTTCAGGTGTTCGATTGGTATACAAAAAACACCAGTAGGTTGCATGATTCTGGTTGCCAGCCAATCATGGCGTTGGCGACCGCAGTCTCAACATGAGGTTACAGCAGCACCGCAAAATGGTCGAATCGAGCTACGGATGAAAACTGCATGCCTAGGCGTTTGTGCTCCAAGAGATGTACCCCACACTACGTTCACCTACAATACAGTACAGTAGTCTGACGTATCCGCCAGGGATGTGCTCGACACGATTGATAGGAGCTTCTGACATTGTCAGTGGGAGCGTCAAGCAAGAGGGTGTTCTACTCCGATGTTGCTCTGATTGCAGACAGAACATTAGTGAATCACTCACCTGAACTTAATCCACCTCGGAATATAGAGAGCGACGGGACGATCAGGGAGACAGCAGCTGGTACACTTTGATTACTCGGACGAAAATGAACGCCAATAATATGGGTGTTCCAGAGTACTCGGAAGCGTTTTCTATACGGGTCAATATTTCAAAGTGGCACGCTGCACACAACACAACACAGCCAGCAGCAGTCTACATACATGCTGCACGCACCGAAGCACGCGGTTAGGGATGGAGGAAACCAAAAGCCCCGAGGCAAACACAGCTTGCAAGCAGCACGACGAGAACATCGCCGTTAGAGAGGTAAAACAAGCAAGCACAGAAGCAGCAGCAGCAGGAAGCAGCAGCAGCAGCAGCAGCAGCAGCAGCAGCAGCAGCAGCGGCAGCAGCAAGCTGCAGTCGAGGGACGAGAGGGAGTTGTAGCGAGAGCAGTAACACCACCACCACCACCACCAGCTGAAATACACGATAACGACATAATACGGCTCACACCAGATGTAGAGCTCCTTCTGGCTGAGGGGGATCTTGAAGCCCGTGAGGCAGAGAAGTCAATAAATTTCATACGTAACTGTGTTTCTCGTACATGTACAATCTACTTCCTGCTAAACAACAACTCTACCTACTGTAGATAGTATTCTCGTCATGATGTCTGAAGTCCGGCAACAGCGCCAAACAGCACGTTATCGCGCTGCCAGCCGCCGCACGACTGAAGAAACAGACATCGCGTGGCCAGCCGACGCAGGCGTTACGCTTAACATCACGAAGCCAAAACCACCCACCAGGACGTCTTGCACTACCCGGACGTCAGGCAGTCGCTGGTGAGCCGTGGCAACCGGCACAATAGTCAAAGCGTAGGCGTGGACACCAGTCGCTGCCGCAGCCATCCCCCAAGTCGAGGCAACAACCGTGCTTCCGGTCACGACACCGTCAGGCGAAGCTGTGTCGAGGCCTTTCAGCACAGGCGTCGAGGTGTTTGTTGACGGTATAGCAGTAGCAGTTAGAGCCAAGGCAGCAGACTTCGACATCGATCAGAGACAGCATTCGCCACAATTGCCGGTAGTTCCGCTGTTGCTTCCAGTGGTGGCGCATACGCTGGACGCTTGGTAAGAAACACAATAATCGCATTGTTCAAATTTTGGTAAGCCTGTGAACTGCACCCCTTCTGGAGCAAGTGTGGGGCGTAGGTGGCAGACGCAATTCAGAGAATTACTGTATTACCTGGGTGAACCCGTCAAGCTGAGCCAACCCACTTTTGAGTACATTGCCTGATCCCGCCCCCCCCGCTTTGTTAAAGTTATCGTCCTTCTCGACCCAGCCCCAACCGCCCACCACTTCCTTGTTTATCTCGTCTGTCCTCCGTCTTCAATGGTCGCTCTACTTCCTTCCCCTCTTCCGGTCCCTTCTTCCCCACGACCTACTCCTTTCCTCGCTCCCCCCTATATTCGCTTCCTTCTTGCACTCCCCGCTATTTCACCCGCCCCCCCCCAACCCTTGTTACCTCCCCTTCTCCGCTCTCCCTCATTCCCACCCTCCCACCAAATCACTCTTGCAGAATAGTCCCTAGATCCATCCTTTTAGGCGTTCTCGCCCTCACTCACACGCTCTGCCAATAGGAATGTACCTCCCCCTTCAGGAATACAGTACTGTAAGCCGAACTATGAATGTACCCACTTAAAACTTAAAAAGACAAGAGACGGAATACATTGAGATTCCAATAAAATATATGGAACGTGCCAAATATTTTAGGGTTTCCAGCAATAGCTGAATGGGCTGTACTGGTGAACATGATGAATCGGCGAGCTAGCACAAGGTGGGATAAAATAAAGGAGATAGTACGAAAGGACCAGGAGGAAAACAAGATATATTATCCATAGAGAAATTTTGACTGTAGAGGATAGGAGTCAAAGAAATAAAAACTTATGGGGAAGGCTAATTCCAAGATTGAAGGTGAGTGATGAAGAGCGTCTTGATAGGTTCCGGGGGGTTAGAGACGAGATAGGATGTAAACGTATTTGTGCGGCTCAGGACTACGCAATATCGCTGAATCTGCGTTTTCCCGTAGGGGACCTGGACTTGCCAGAAAGCTAAATTTGTGTGCAAGTGGTCCGGTGGAGGAGGAAGAAGGCGCACAGAGGTGCCCTTGAGGCAACGGACACGAGAGTAGAACCCACATAGTGCGAGAATCTGAACTGCACTAAGAGGAACGGAATATGTTAGAGGACAATATTGTGAAAATAGATGAATTTGTCATTGAGAGGTTTGGTACGTTACGGCATGGCAAGAAAACGATCGTTTTCATTTGAGATTGATGGTGGTCACAGACGACCAAAATAGAAGGATGTAAAAACAGCAACACGTCTTGTGTTTTGTGTGAGAATATATCTTATTGAGTGTCTCTATCACGAGTTGGAACGAAGCTCCGTCTTGAAAGGGGATGCGTGGCCAATGGTCAAATTACTAAGGCAAGCAACAAAAGATCTCCAACCGTCCGCTAAACACAAATGTTGATCATCCCGTTCTCCGAAATCTCCTCCTCATCCCACCCCTTTGTTGCCGTCCCACCGATACCCACACTGATAACGGTGGTACGTTGAGCGATCATTTCAAATTGAACCATAATGCCAATCGCCCCGTCATATTTTCCCCTCTAGGCCACCAGCCCACGCTACCCAAACTTGTAAGTAATATGATGAAGGCTGACCACCTTACATGCACAAACGAAAACACAACAAAAACAAAAAAACAAGTACAGGTAGAGTAAGGTCACCCCGACATGGTCACACATGAAGGTTGGGTCTCGTGGTGAGATACCCGGAAGGCTTCACCGGTTTCCATTGGTCGGTGGAAACCTGGCCTGCCATCATCCTGAAATCCCCGACATTCGGTGTACATGAGCCAAATGAAGGAGAAGGGTGGGTGATGCATGACGATAACGTCAAGACCTGATGCACTCATGAAACGAACACCTTGCCAGTGCCCGACCACATGACCAAAGGAAGGAGCACCGAGCGGTACGTAGAGATCTTGAACTCCTCAAGGATAGAAGCCGGTACAAAATGTGGGAGTATTGTTGGCCAAGCTTTCGACAGCGAAAGTCATCTCGGGAGCATAGTGGGGTAGCTACCCATGCTGAAACGCGCGTATGATGGAGAAAGCAACGTACGGGGCATCCCGATGTGGGAGTAAGACTTTGTGTTGTGCAAGCCGTCCCTGGACCTTGCACGATGACTCCTGTAGGAAAGTAACCAGTACAGCAGTGGGGCAAGAAGATAGAAGATTCGATCCAGGGACGCCAGTATGGTTACCATGCAGATCGCCTGGCACAAACGTGGGGTACTTGAGTTAAGGGTGTTGAACTTGGCTCCAGGCTACGAGCCCGTGTTGGAGACACTATTTAGTGTGGTGCGCCGACAAAATAACTGAAAGACACAAGACCCGCAACGAGTACTAGGATTAGTAAGTCCCAGTACCTTGAAGACTTCCCATCACAAACATGAACATAAACAAGCTGGAGATATTCTCGGAAGAGATTTTGAGAGAGACGGTGACGCCGGGTGGGTGGAGAAAGAATGATTGGAAGGATAAAGTACTGGTAGTGCTGGTATTTGGAGTTCCTAGCGAGATGTCGAGAATAGAGTTCAAGAAGAAGTGCGATTAAGTAGGACTATATTTATTTGCAATAGGAAAAGTAGAAAGAGAGGGAGAACTATTTTTTTTTCTTTTTTTTTTTTTTATCCTCCGGCGGATGGGGAAAAATAAAGCTTAAGCTCACCACACTTCCACGTA
>JAYJMJ010260289.1:0-14843 GCA_036873875.1 Laminaria ephemera | reverse complement strand
GAGCACGATGAGGGAGTTTCGGACCGAGAGGTGGCCCTCATCGCGAGCAAACACGAAAAACGCAAAAAAATACGTCTTAGAAAAGCTGAGGAGCGCTCACAGCACACCGGCAACGTCATCGTAGGAGAATGATAAAGTTCGAAGATAATAGATGGGATGATAAAACAAATATATATTGAAAGGAAAGTAGAGTAAAAAATTTGTTGAACGTGAAAATCGAACCCACGATCTCGCTCTTCAAATTCTCACGGCCTACTTGAAACGCCATCGAAAGGAAAGTAGAGTAAAAATGTTGCGCAACACTTCCTACCCCGAGTATGCCCTTCTATACTCGATTTCAACCACATGTTTGCTGCGTGTTACTAAAACCAAAATCGTAAACACCGTTTGTCCCTCCACTACGGTACCGCTCCTCCTGCGGCGTAGGCTCATCCGATTCGGTCGGAACCAAAGACCCCGTCCTCTCTGCCTTCCAGAGCCTGGTCGTCCGGCGTGCCCAGCAGCCGAAGATGCTCGCGACGCTCGTTTCGCGACCACATCCAAACCTACGAATCTCAACATTTTCACGGAAAATTGATGCTTTCTCACGTAAAATAGCCCGACTCGGTCATTCGACACTCGCTTCTGCAACGTCCAACCCTCAACGCACGCGCAACGGCGGGGCACGAGACCGGCCGCCCCAGCCAATATATCCCACACTCTTGCTGGCATGAGTTATCATGAGGCACGGAGTCTGCGGCCTCGCCCGTCTCGGCCACACGAGAAGACGGCTGGCATCGAAAACAGAATATTTTCACCGTCACGAGCGAGCATAGATGTCGGTTGACGGCACGCTTTGCCCCTTGACGGACAGCTGTAAATGACATCCCAACACTCAAAACTATTAATTTTTTAAAAAAGGTTTTGACGGGCCAAAGCTAGGCCGTCAACCGGAATCTTCGGCCGCTTGACTGTGACGAATCACGTACCGGCAGCTTGCAAAATTGAGCATCGACAACTCAACTCGTCGACCTCAGTATCGACCATTCAACTTGTCGGACTCACGGCTGACGTATTTGAAAATTACCGACACAGTCGGGGTCGGGGAGCACGATGAGGGAGTTTCGGACCGAGAGGCGGTCCTCATCGCCCGCTAGCACGAAAAACGCAAAAAAAGTACGTGTATGAAAAGTTGAGGAGCGCTCACAGGACACCGCCAAGAATATCGTACTTGTATTTATATCTCTTCGAAGCGGGGCTCTACGCATATAGGTTGAAGCTAAGGAAAGCTGGTGACACAAGATTGAAATATCAGTAAAGTAGGTGCAGGACAGGGGTCGGGAAAGGTCAAGGTTCGTAGAACGGTCGTTGCACACGTACCGATGTGAGATACATCAGAAATAGGTTTACACACTGCTCGCGCTTCGCGCTCTCGGCCTCCGACGGCTCCTGCAGAGCGCTCATTACATTTCGGCACCCCCGAGTGGGATCAGGTCCGGGTGTGATCAGGTCCGTGTGGGACCAGGTCCGGTTGGGATCAAGTCCGGGTGGGATCAGGGGGTGGGTATTGTTTATATCGATGGTGCATATACGCTAGCGCCAACGTGGGTGGTTATAACATTCTCGTATCCTATCTGAAAATCTTCCTGGCTAACTGCGGTGATCGGTATCTGATACATTTTTTTGGAAAGAAGCATATACCTGGTAATACCCCAAGCGTCGGGAGCGGAGGCGAGGAGCGCCTAGATGACCAACCCGAGCTTGCTCCCTTGATTATCCACGAAAGCATATGCTTGTTGTAGAGGACACTCTCCTTGCCTACATGGTAATCGCTACCACCTCACTTGGGATTGTACAACAGGAGTCTGGGCTTTATAGATAGGCACAGATAAGGATGGTATGCAGAAAACGCAGAAGAAGCAGCGCCGGTTTGGCACAAGCGAAGTTGGACGGTGATCATACGTCTTAATAGCTGTTTACTGCCCCTGCCTCCTTGCCTTGCGGGTCGTCACTTGTTTTCTCGTGCCCCCATTACCACAATTCTCGCGCTAAGGTAGCAGTAGCAACAATTATGACATTTGAATGCGTGCTACTAGTAGGAGAACAGCAACAATGAGCAAGAAGCACATGTGGTACGTTCAGCATCGTACACTACTAATGGTAGCTGTTCGGTAGTGCTTTGAGAGCAAGCTTGAAACGTGCGTCATTGAAAACATATTTTAAGTGAACAATGGCCCACCGAATATTCGCGAAAGCATCGAGTTTTTTACGTATCCATATACATAGGTTTGTATAGATGCTAAGTTTGTGTTCCTCTAAATGAATAGTGTGGTCCAGGAGTAGTTCAAAGGCCTGTGCTTGATCCTCTTGCCAAAGTCGTGGATGGGGTTTGCTATAGCGCGGAAGACCGGAAATTACAATTAACTCTCAACTCCCAACTCTAAAAACAATCTTCCGCAGTGTCGATCCAACTGACGAATTTTTCTCCAACACCGCTCTGAACAAATAACCGGCGAGAAGGGCACAGAAAGTTGTAAAGGACGTATCATACAGTGTACCTGGCATCTACGTACCTACCGGGGAACTCCACTGATCACCGGTTGCACTACTTAATCTTGTCGTTGTTCTCTGTTTTGCCCATTGTTCGTGTTCCATTCTGTTCAGGGCGCGTTGATCGTTTTCCAAGCTGCTGCAATTCTGTCTCAGGTGGTGATTTCCCATGTTCAGATAATCGGCCGATAGACATGGTTGAGCAGCTGAAACCCGTACCTATGGGCGGGCAAGAAGAGGCCGTTTTGGATTTACCAGACAAACAGGAGACTCGTTTTCTATTAATAGGCTACCCACGGAGCAAAAGCCAGGAAACCCTGTGACTTCACGAACACCTTGTTTTCGTTGTTTGAAATACTGCTGACCAAAATTGCAACGCATGTAGCTCGTATTTTCGGGGCTCGTCCAGTGCTAGGTCGCTAATTGTACTGACAAGGCGCCGGCTTCCGGCTTTTATAAATCAAGGCTCGAATATCACGAAACTAGGTGAAACAAACGTCAGAATCGGTGCTAGACGGTAGCGACACCTACAACTTAATTTTCGTATGTGCCTGGCCGGCAGGAAATTGATGTCGCAGCGGCAGCAGCAGCATCAAAGGCAGCCGTTTCGAGACACACACGTATGAAAGCAGCGACTTCTGCACTAAATGAAGAAAGGGTTGTGGCAGTCCTCTCGTTCACTGCAGCTTTGGTAGGCGAGGTGCCTCTGCACATTGAACGCCGAGCTCGTAGGGGGGGTGAACTTGCCAGTGTATGCGGACATGAACGTAGACCAATGGCATCAATGCATGCGCCAAATCAACGCTTGGCGTCTCGAGCGTCTCAACAAACGAACACCAATGGCATGCTCTTCGGCAAGGGGGCATCGAGTGTGCTGGTCAGAGAAGGTTCACCGGCAGCACCGGCGGACGGCGTTATCGGACATTTATCATCGACTGGCGGCAGCGGTGGACGGCAGCCGACGGCACGCGATTGAGGCGAATAGCAAGGGCAACCCGCTGGAGGGATAATTTCCAACTTTGGTGGAGCGGAACCTCTGCACCAGGTGTGAGGGCAAGTGAAAGGGCGCAACCGCGGAGGGGCGTATTATCCGGTCTGCAAAGTTCAACACATCAGCATGGTGGTCGCTACATCGACCGAGAAAGGGGGGAAGTCTTTCCACTCGACGTACGCACGACGCTTTTCTACGCGGACAGACGACAAGGAGGGGTTGCGGGTTTGGATGACTCCGGGGTGCGAGGCAGGGAATGATGCGGCTGGAGCTCCGCTGGTCACGAAACTTTTCAAATCGGTTTACGGACTGAATCATAGACACGTTCTTCGTGTGAATCCGCGTTGAAACCCATTATAGCGACCCGTGAATCTACATCTTCAACGGGACGAGTGGGCCAAGCACGTTGAAGCAGGCCCTCACTACGGAAACACGCCTCGACCGTCGTCCTCACTCATTCTTTTGATGACGTGCTGCTGGCAGTCGGGAACGAGGCCACAATCGAGACACTCAAGGGAAAGCTGATGAGCGGGTTCAAGACACCTGACATAGGCGACGTGTCGCGGGTGCTTGCAATGAAAGTCACCAGCACCATTCAACCGGGATTTCTCGTCGTCACCTAGGACGACTACGCAAGGGGATTCCTCGTGAAGCACAACATGCAAGACTGCAGGTCGTTCAATAGTCCAGGTTACGGCAAGCAGCTTTCCCGGATACAGCCGACAGGAAGCCTTCTGGACGATGAGGCGAAACGTCGATTTTAACGTCTTGTCACCAGCCCCATGTGCCCAGTTAGGTGACACGCTATGAAATATCGTGCGTGGTAAACCAACTAGAGAGGGCAGTTCAATCCAGGAAAGGTGCACATGGGGAAGGCTAAGCATCTACTGTGTTACCCATCTGGGACAGTGGATGTCGGCAGCACCCAGCAAGCATAGAGGATTCAGGTTCAACGCGTTCTTGGACCCCAACTAAGCTACTAACCCGGACACCGGGATGTCCACTTCACCAGAATCGCTACGTACAGCGCTCCTGTTCGACGGACGTGCCAGAGCTCCAGGAGCCGCCGCAACAACAACGTGGGACCGTCAAAGTGTATTTCGGGATCGGATCACCGCCATGTTTCACGTTTCTGGATTACCAGGGGAGAACGGTTTGTGGATTTCCTGCATCATCATCGATCGTTCAAAATTGTCGGAACATCGCTTCTAGGATCGCTGAACAGCATCATATTTTAGGGTTGTGGCGGAACATCGTTTCTGAGGTCGCTGGATATCATGATCGTTTAGGGCTGGGCCGGAACATCGTTCCTAGGATTGCTGAGCATCATAATCGGTTGGAGCTGCTGGAATATCTATTCTGGGGTCGCTGAGCATCGGCGTTTGGGTCTGGACGAGCATCACTTACGGGGTGTCTGCACTATCGTCATCAATCTGGATAGCAAAGAGGACATCTGCATCCCCAGGGGTCACACCATCTTTACGGCAGTAGTTGTTTGGTGTGGTAGTGCGTGCACCACTCGTAAATTTTGTATGGGAGGGCGGAAGAAACGTGGATGGGCTGCCAAAGTATTTGTGCCAGATTGTTTTGTAGTAGCACCACATACACGTCGTTTTTGTATGGGGCAGACTGAAAAGTGGTCTCTCTCGTACACTCACTGGTGTGGTAGGCTGTGCTGGGATGGGTTCACAGGTGGGCTTTCATGGTGGCAGCACGGGAGGGGTACATGTAGACTTGGAGTAGAATATTGAAGAACAAGGTATAAAGTAAAGTGAATTAATCTGCGCCTCCCGAGGTCAATATTAAATGTCCCACGGGAGAAACATACCCTGTTGTCTCTACTAAGCCCCAGACGGTTATATAACCATCTCGTACAACCTCGTACCGTCAACAGCCTCCCTACTAGGAGCACGAGATAATACACCATTGCTCATAATACCACGGTGATTCACACCAAGATCACCGAACACTCAAGGCCATGTTATCAAGCTCAAAACCCAAATACCAGAACCGGTAATTCCAGATACATTCCGAATGCCAAATCCAGAATCATCAAATTCAATGAAATGTAATGGCCTTAGGTTCAACATCAATCCAGTTATCAGCACCCATCTGCCTTAACTAGGGGCGTTTACTCCGGCAAACAAACGGCCATCAGCTGGTGAAATAGGATTGAAACAAGTGCGTCAAATATACAACTCCAACGCATTCTAAACTCAAATTCAAAACTCAAAAGGCAGGATCTCAAATCACAAAAACAGAATATCAAATCTGAGAAACATGGTCTCAAATCTCAACCTCAAAACAAAATCTCAAATCTCAATCTCAAAAACTAAAAAGCCAGAACCAAGAGTCTATCAAACTTAGGATGTGAAAAGTCAAAAATAAAAAATACCCATATTCCAGGTATCACTATCATGATCAACTCAAATGAGAAATGAGCGTCCGAACATCAATCTCAGTCGCCTAGATTACCAAAACCGAAAAATACCTAGATTCCATATATCACTCTTAGAATCAGCTCAAAGGTAGGAATCAGCCGCTTAATTTCAAGAACTGACTACCAAAGTCAATAATACTCGTGTCATACAAGGCTCTCACTCAAGAACCAAGTACCAATACCAATAGCCTCCCTGCGGGGAACATATCATACTGAATCCAGTTAAGCAGCATCGGAAACCACGATTAATGTATCAGTCTCAGTGCGGTCGGCCTGCATGTGACATTATTACCGGATTGGAGGAGGCGGGGGGGGGGTCATCACATCAGGCATGGCCGTAGTCCGTAGGACCGTAGACCCTCGCATCTCCGTACAATACTCCAGCACGAAGCATCCTAAAACTCATGTGCGGAGGATCAGCTTGCGTCTCGCGGACAGCTCGCTCAGTCACTCAGCCTCCAATCTTGTAACCAGAGGAGCGCAGGAGGGGGGGGGGGGGGGTCATCACATCATGCATTGCCGTAGTCCGTTGGACCATAGACCCTCGCATCCGCACAATACTTCAGCAAGCAAGCCGAGTACGAGTACATAGCACAACAGAACAGTACGGCAGCCTCCCTACGAGGTACTCGGATGCGTGTGTCAACCCAGCACATAAAATCTGTCAGTCATCGTCATCATCAAAAGAGGCGGGGCGGGGTCATCGTTCTCTTATCTCGCCTCCACACCGTTTGATTTATGTGTGTCATCCAAAAAGTAATGCAAATACGCCGCAACGCACTTTGCGCACGTGAATTCCATATCGTACGATAGTGGGTGCAAATCCATTCCAGCGATTAATACGTGGGGGTAGATGGTTGATTAGCTACCAGGTACAGTGCCCGAGCAAGTCCTCTTGCTCTTGTATGGCCGGTGGAAAATTCTCGCCCGGGAAAATCTCTTCGGTGGTGGTGGTGGGCTGACTCGGAGGAGTCATCCGCTCTCGCTTACCAGGCAAATGCTTTTTCCGCCTTGCCCGCGTGTTATACTCCGGCCACCCGAGCGGGCTCTCCTCCTCGTTGGTACCCTCAGGCACATTCTCTCTCTCTCTCTCTCTCTCTCTTGATGCAGTGTCTCCTGCCCCTGCACGCGTGGAGTATCGCTTTTTACTCGCAGAAGCCTGTTTATCGCTCGGGGCGGGAAGTAGCTCAACGGTAGTGTTGGTTTCGCCTCTCCGCTTCCTGCATGTGGAACAACCCCGCTCCAAACCTACTGCTGCTGCTGCTGCTACTGCTTCACGTGATGAAGCCAATGCGTCTGTTGTTGCTGACCCTGCTGCTCTTGGTCAAGCCATTGCTTTTGCTGCTGTAGTTGCAGCCCCTGAGTGTCGAGTTGTCGTTTGTGTTGATCGAACTCCCATTTCTCCAGTCGCTGCTGCTGCTGCTCGAAATGTCGCTGCTTCTGCTGGTCAACGACCCATTGCTGCTGTGGTAGTGATACCATCGCTCTACTCGCAAGGACATTGCTGTAGTCCGTGAAGTGGTAGCCAGGCGGTAGTACTCCAGCGTCGATGTAGGTATGCAGCGGTAGGTTCGGGGCGTACCTGAGTTGGATCACCGCCCTGCATTGCGTTCGAGCATGACAATACCCCTCGCACCTCGTGCAACGAATCTCGCCCGTGGCTGTTTTACTTCCACCTATAGCCAAACCAAGCATCTTTCCCAGCATGCCCCAACCAGCAAGTGCTCCCAAGTACTTGGAAAGAACAACTCCCTAGCGTGACTCGCACACTCGCTGGTGTGGTAGGCTGTGCCGGGATAGGTTCACGGGTGGGCTCTAATGGTGGTAGCACGGGGACGTTGGAGGTACATGTAGACATGGAGTAGAATATAAAAGAACAAGGTATAAAGTAAAGTAAATTAATCGGCGCCTCCCGAGGTCCATATGAAATATCCCTCGGGAGAAACATGCCTGTTGTCTCTACGAAGTCCCAGACGGTTACACAACCATCTCGTACACCTCGTACTGTCAACATGGTCGACCGCTGCGGAACGTAGTTTATCTTGTGTTTTATCTACAAAATGATCGCTAAAACGATATTGCCGTTGTCAACTACATCGTCTTTGCGTCGGTAAAGGTAATGCAGCAGCAACCGTACAAGGAGCCATCAAGTGGTCGATGGACAAGCGTTTTCCCCACAAGCGCTACCGACCAGCAGCAATTGTAGTATTAGATTTTTCTTGAATTTGAATGGTTTCGTGAACTACTGGTGACCGTTAGCCATGATCAGCAATCTAGTCAATTTCTATAGCTTCCGTGAAGCGCTGGTGATCGTTCGCCATCATCAGCACTTTATTTAGTCATTCAGTCGCCCCCAATAAGTGCTGGTTATCAAAAAATAATAATTCGTCAGCCATGATCAGTGTTTCCGTTACCTTGCACTACCGTTAAGGGATAGTGTCAAGTGCAGGTTGGATAGAGATTGCGTAGCCTATAGTCAACGCTTAAAACACTTAGTCACGACTAGCAGTAGTAGCGACTGTGAGAAGCAGAGTTGCTGAGTCAAGTGTATTTTGAATGTTTATCGAAGAGTTACAAAGCGGTGGGAAAATTAAACGGGTTTGGTTGTTTCAGCTGAATGGAAACATCCGTTTCGAAGGAATGCGGCGAAATCACGTGGTCGAAAATGGAGCATCTACAGTAGACGATGTCAGGAACGACGACAGCCCAATACGTTTAGAACGTGTGGCACAAGACATCCGAGACTTGACGTTGTGGCACGGGACGACGTCCCATCACGCTGGGACTCCTCACGGCATCGACATAGACTCCAGTAAGTCAATTAATAGCGTCTTTAGCCATCCTCGTGGCCAAGTACTAGTTTAATACAATAAATATTTGTTTTTTCTACTCGTATGATACCAAGTGCATCCGCACCAGCCGAAGCTGTCCATCAGATCCAGCGTTTGCCTCTACTCTCATGGCATTCCGCGATTGTTGATACACACTTAGACTTCCTTCATATCGTGCAAACCTCAACCTCAAATACGTGTAAGACACCTGGGACCATCGCCGTTTGGTGCCCTGTTCTTGTCCCCCCATTTACGTGATACTATCACCCCCCAACGGTTTGTTAACCAGACTAACCCGAGCTCTGATAGGCCCGCTTATTTTTCGGTGAGGCCACCTCACCCCCACAGCTCACAACAACCACACCGGCTTGTCTCAAAACCCGCCCCCGCCCCTTCCCCTCTACTGGGCAACAAGGCAAGCGGTTGGGAATGTCGATCAATTTTAACGGGCACACTGCTGGCTCGTTGGGAAACCGTAATGCTACGCGCTCAGTCTCCGTTGCTACATACGACCGTCTCCAACAAGGGCAGCAGCTATGGCGTCTCGATCCTCTAGCTGTACTATCTGTGTTTCTCCCCTGAATTTCCCATACGCTGTTCTTCCAACTGTTCGAATTTCGAAATACTTAAAAAAACACCACATTCCTGAGGAAAGTTGCAGGCTGGTGGCAAGGTGTCTCGGGACCCCACTCAGCTGTTTGATTTGTTGTTTCCGATGCCCGAGACGCAATGCATCGGAGCATACATATTGTACGAAAGTTCCTTGGTTGAGCGTTCATGAAAATCAAACGTCCACGGCACATAACATCGTTGGTCTCGCAAGAGAGAAATTACAAGCCTCGTTGACAGTACCAAGCCTCACCTGGAGGCCGATGTTTGGACCAAAAACGTTTGAAGCGGCACAACGTGGGCATTATACGCCAATTTTCAATGCCGCCGGCACTGCAGATCCTCCAGCTGTTTAATCCGTGTTTTCCCCCTGATTTTCCCTTAAGCTATTCTGTCGACTGCTCTAATTGCGAAACTCCTTTAAACACACCACATGCCTGAGGAAAGTTGCAGGCTGATGGCAAGGCGTCTCGGGACCCCACTCAGTTGTTTGCTTTGTTCCTTCCGATACCCATGACGCAATCGGAGCATGCATGTTATACGAAAGTACAATCGGAGCATACATGTTATACGAAAGTTCCTTGGTTGAATGTCCAAGAAAATCATACATCCAAGGCATATAATGTCGTTGGAGAGAAAACACAACCCTCGGTGACAGTACGCAGCCCCGCCTGGAGGTCTTGATTTGAGCTAAAACCATGAAACGGCACAACGTCGGCGTTATAGGGCAATTGTCAAAGCCGGTACTGCAGATGCTTTCGCATATATATGTCGAACACGACAAGTCACAGCAATCTAGATCAATCTTCTTCTGTTGACCAAGTTCCCCTCGGATTCATTCCACCTCACCAATAACAGTACACGCGTTTCCACCTCCGAAAAGGTGACGATTTTTCCCAGAGGGGCTTGCAAGATAGCGTAGTGCGGGGCAACGTGCTTTCGTCTAGGATGCCAGCGAGTTCGATCACAAAAGAGAACATGATTACGAATGGAAACCTATGCACGAGGAACAACAAGTAATACTGCTGTGTCTGCCCGCAACATCGAAGTAAGGCACCCCCTAGACGTAACTCCTACATTCGCCACGGCGCAAAATCATGTTTGAGCATGGAAACACCCAACACTCGTTGCGGACAAAACCGGTGTCCGGGATTGCTTTTCAGCTTACAGCCTTGTTCGTTGGAGGACGAAATATGTAACGTCCAGAAATCGTCCAATACAGTGGAAAGCTATTTCCACATGAAGTCGCGACCAAGGAGTTTATAGAGGCGTTCGTTGTGCGGCCGGTACCACTCACGCAATAGCCCCTCCTCTTCGACCATCTTCTCGTAACTGCGCAAGGAAACCATGGTTGGGGGGAACCGCGCGTGCAGAGGGAAAATCAATATCATAGTAATGTGTTCTGCAGAACACTGCTTGTGTACCGTATTGGATTTTGAGGATGCGATACGACCCGGATTGCGGTGGACGAGGGGCTCTTACTAAATCCGCGAACAAATCGCAACCCATATAGCCTGTGGAAATGTCAATTGATGTCGGCATCCGGCGAGAGTCTGTCACCCACAGTGTGCTGCTGGGGAATCAACTGAAACTATCACACTATGCTTATGCAAGCAATGTGCAAGTTCGCACAGGCCAGGCGGTCCGTCGATGCTTCTTCTGAACAGTAGTGGACGGAGGTGGAGCATAGCCATCTTCACACAACTCTCGTACATTTTGCTCGAAGATCTGTGCGGAGACTCTGCTTGGTCGTGGTGGGACGCGTGCTACGGTAGAGGTAGCACGTTTTGGCAGAAACGTTTTCTGAATGACAGGGCTCCTTAACCCAAAATCGCCGGAATTTCGTTTTTTTTTCTTGCAATAATTTTCGTTGTATACCTAGGTCATGGGATTGTTCATCGGGTACGAGCACTTTTATTTTTTCCCCAAATCAGTTTTTGGGAGAGGTTTAGAGCTCTTCAAGTGAGGAGCCTCAGAAAAGAAAAGGGTGCAACTCTACCGCAGCATGACGACGAACAATCAACACATCTGGGACCTCTCAGATATTTCCAAACCTCCTACGTCCGCCGAGCCTCGAGATCGCGAGTATCGCCAAAAACAACAATGTTACCGCAAACATTTTCGTGAATGCGATATTGACAAACCTTCCCCCAGGAACAAAGTAGTTGTTCCCTACGCGGATGTCTCGATGGGCGCAGCCGGTCTTGTGTTCGCGTGAAGGATCGTACGTATAGCTATGCTTGGGCAGACCAGCAAACTCCGTGACCGCATTGATGACAGCATCAAAGTCCGTCAACATCTCAGATGCGTCGACGATCATAATCTGTGGCGAAGAATTTGAGTGGAAGGGACAGGAAACGCGGGTATCAGGTGTAAGAGTGGACAGGACACTTGCTACGGTAGAGGTGCACGTTTTCGTTTCCGAGGCTCCTCACTGGAGGAGCTCTACGCCTCGCCCAAAAGCTGATTTTGAGTAAACCCATGGCCTAGGTATACCAAAACATCACATTGCAAAAGAAGAATGACATCCCGACGATTTTGGAGTAAGGAATTTGGTCATTCAGGAACGAAATTAGCCAAAAAGCGCTACCTCTACCATAGCACGCGTCACCGCTTCAACAGAACGTACTGTACCAACATCCCAACCGTACTGCGAGTCTTTGACCCGTTGAAGCCCGCGTATGGTTCTCAGGCAACCTGAGGTTTGGTCAAAGGACTACTCGCAGTTGATCAACTAGAACAGAAACACGGCCTTCATCGAGTGGGTTCGTACGCTGTTATAGCTAGCTCCTCGTGACATTGACGATAGATTTCTCCAGGTGGAGACTGGAAATGCTACGGAAAGTCCGTGTGGGTGTTTACATGTGAGGAGACTGATGGAGATTTCATATTACATAGGCGGATTCCGGTGGGACACATATATTTATCGCGTGGTCTACCCCATGCTCTGCCGTCGCCAAGGGTCTTCCACACCTGGGAACGGTCGAACACCCTGTACCACCTCTCCAGTTGGTCGGCGTACAGCCCTCTGTAGAGCGGGATGCTAACCTTCAAGGCCTGGTAACATTTCCACAAATCGGCCTCGGAAGCGTTTTCCCCTCGGCACAGCGCCGTGTATGGCTCATAGCCCGCGTCGGCCTGGTCGGATAGGAGTAACGTGTACTTTCCGTTTGTGAATAGAAGCGGCGTATTGACCCGAACCCCATCGGCGCCACCGCGCGTTTCGGTTTGAACGGTGCATGTTCGGGGATGTACCCGTTGGCTGCATGGAAGTATGCTACGGTAGGGGTTAATCTCAATTTGCTTGAGGCTCCCCAATCTAGTAGCTCCGTACCTCACCTTAACCTGGGCCTTGATAATAACGGTAGGCTTGATCCAGTGACCAATTCAATACCCTATACATAAACGAGAACTTTTAAAACAGTGGGGAATGCAGCGATATTGAAGAGTTCCTCAGTTGAGGAACCCCGTGAGCCGGAAACAGTTTGCTCAAAACGATCTATCCCTATCGCAGCATGCGTCAGCTACTCCTACCTCCGCCCCGTAGATAGCATGTTATAGATAGCATTCTATCGATAGCACCCTATAGATATAATCTTATAGATAGCATCCAATTTATGGCATCCTATAGATAGCGTCGCATAGACAGCATCCAATAGACAGCATCCAATAGATAGCATCCTATAGATAGCATCCTAACGCACCGTGCCATTTGTGTTTTTGCCGGCACGACACGACTGTGGGTTCTTTTTGAGGAACATGGTGTTGCAAGCTGTATCTATAACTGGCAAACTGCGTTCTGCTGCAGAATCTGCGTCCACGAGCCACCCCTAGAGTATCAAGCAATTCTACAGCAAAATCAGGAATTATGTCGGCGGTCGACGAACACATGGTGGACAAAAGTGCGGATGACCAATCTGTTCCGTAGTTCCATGCGCGCACTGTGCCAAAGGAACCGCGGAGGATATGACGCATGTTACGATGTGAGGTGTGTTTTCTGAGCCTCCTCACTTGAGGAGTTCCATGCCCCTCCCAAAACCGCATTTGGGAAAAAATAAAAGCGCAACCCGGTTAACGACCCCATTGCCTAGGCACAACCCAAATCCTGCTGTAAACCACAAGGGGCATTGCGACGATATTGGGTAGTTCCCCAGTTGAGGGGCCACGCCGATCAGAAACATTCTGGCCAACAAATGCTACCTCTGTCGTAGCAGGCGTCATATCGCGGAATCAACCGTGCACAGCTTGGCTTTTGTCGCTGCCCTCCCTCTGCTCACCTTAGCGAGGTACGCCTTTGCGTCCCCTGGGTGGTGAAACAGCTTTCTTAGCTTGTCCGGCATATCCGAAAAAGTAGGGTCGTGGTTGTCTCTGCACATATCCATCCGCAGTTGGGAGAAGTATCTGCGGCAGTAACCAGGTAAGTGAGGGCACGTGAAGGGTTGGAGCACGCTGTGCAACGTCCAGGGAATGCTAAAAAATGTCACTCTGTCAACCTCGTCAAGCGTCCCGTATTTCGTGAGAGCTTGACCTCACGACGGGTCATGCGCGTTCGCATATTGCATTCTGCAAGCTAATCATTATGCTGCCATTGCCTTAGAAGTTCGGCTCGAATAGCTCGCGCCTCACCTCTTGATCCAAGAGGAAAAGCTCTACAGCGCCAACACGCGGGCTACAGTTCTACCCAGTACGATCCGTGGCCGGCAATAGACGAAGCACGATCTAAATACACTGTGAACCCACTGCTTAGCGAATGATCCTGAACGTTCGTTTAAGAATAATCACGCGTTGTTATTATCTTTCCAAACGTTTCGTGCACCCGAGGTATTATGGGCCGCAAAACACCCTGTGTACACCTCCGATACGTAACCTCTCCCCCGCAGGAGGAATCAGCCGCTAACGAACACGAAATGTTAACCACACAATCATTTAAATTATCTGAAACAGATGCTTGGTCAATCGCCACACAATATACACCTGTCAGTAGGATCCCGAAGAACAAGGACGAACTTGGCGCTAGGGCGGACCATTTTTATTCTGTAAGGCGCGATAGGGGAAATAATATACTCCGGGCTCGAGTCCACGATGACCTTCTCGATCCCAGGTGTCAACGAAGCGAGGTACGCTTTCCCCTTAAGGTTGACACGTGGCACGCGCAACGGCAAGAGGGAGGCGGTGGGTGGGGGCTTTGTATGCTAGCCGTGGTTCCATGGCTCGCTCGTCGCCAGTTTCAAGGTTCAAGCTACATCCGCCACGCTGCAATTATAGTACGGCATCTTGACGAAACCCTCGGTCGAAGCACAACGACCCAACAGCCGCCAACATCAACGTTTCACTAAATTATCGCGAAGCAGCGAGAGAAAAAGCAATAAATCAATGCGATATTAATAGGTACATGCGGAACCTTGAATACTTCATGATATCCCCCCCCCCCCCATCACCCCCA
>JAYJMJ010260280.1:0-14847 GCA_036873875.1 Laminaria ephemera | reverse complement strand
CCTTCACATCTTCTTGCCTTTTTCCTCGCGCGAGCGTAGCGGGCGGCGTCAGCCGCCCGCGGAGCGGAGCCCTTGTACTTATTATCATGTACAGGGGGGCTTCGCCGGCGGCCTGGGCGACCGCCAGTCGCCAGCCGCGTGATGCCCAAAACGCTATTAATAGCAGCGTTGTGGCGAAGGACGGAGGTCAGACTTAACGCCAAGAGTTGAGAATGTTCTCCACACTGCCCCCGAAGAATGAGAGTGATCGCTGTACTGATACTCTTACGGGTGATATGTATAATCATTCACATGTCCAACGCACATATAATATGACTACTGCACAGCTCCTGTTTGTTGTATGACAGCTCCGCGCACTATGCGCGAGAGGTTTGGCCTCCCCTCCTACCTCCAACACAAACAAACAATAACAGCAACAAAAAACTTTAAAGTAGTTTTTTTTTAAACGTAGTACACCCGCTTGAAGAACGCATACCCTATTGCTTGTGTCGAAACCGCCAAAGATTTCCCTCAAACGAGCCCCTCGGTGATCCCAAACACGTCAAACAGCAGCTGTTGTGAAAGGCATTTTGACCACAGCTGACTTACACCTTGCTACCCGCAGGACACCCAGGTAACTACCCAGCAGGATCCAGGGCGCCATTATATGTACCCGGCCTGAACATCCCCGGTGGACCTATGAATAGCTACGACCCGTAGTGGTCTCTGTCCCGAGCACTCGTCGCACGCGTTGGTTGCAGTCTCTCCTTTCCGCCGAAATGAAATATACGTACATCCCTGGTATTATGTCATACCAGGTACCATATACCAGGTGTACGTCATCGGAACGAAACTTGGGTGGCGTGTATATGCCGGGGGTGCGAACCTGCCGTAGATCTCGAGCTCACGGCCGAACGCGCAGGTCCTCACGACAGCGGCGCGGGCAGGGCGGCCGACAGGGTAGTAGAGGTCGGAATCCGAAGAAATCACGTGAAGACACACTCCCTGTCGTGAGGCGAGGCGAAAAAATCGCTGCCAGAGCAGTGTGGCGTCCTGGGGCACCTATCTTCGCGTTTCCTACAGATGTGTACGCATGCATGCTGTTACTCGAACCGTAACACGTAATGACATCGACACTTGGGAACGTCGTCGACTACAACGCATATAATATCTCTGTTTTCCCTCTTCGTTATTGATTCGGGTCCATCTACCGAGTCGGATGTGCAACAATTCCGGCCCCAGGCTTCTGCTGGGGTCAGGAGTGTAGGTGTGGTGCTGTGGGTGGCTTGCTTCATCGTGACGACGCCATAGCAGGAAAGCTCCTGTAGAACGCCGAGAACTCGCCATAGACGCCTGCCTCGAGGCCTCGCGCGAGCGCGTGCGGCGCCACGCGACCATACCCGCGACGCCGGCTGGCACAGCCGAGCCGAGCGCGCGTCCCGGCGAGAGAGATCCGTAAAATACCAGGGATGTACGTTGCCGCATTTTTGAGCTGTGACGGACCGGTATGCCGAGTTTAGCTGAATATCATTACCGCTCGCCATTACCGCTACCTGACTTACCTCAAGGCTTTTATAGGCAGGGGATGCATAGTTATCATCCCCGTTCAAGGGAAATCGTCGATATCCTTACTTACACCAACACAGCTTCTGTTGTGAGGGCAATTGGACCTAGTTTATAACATATACAGACGACATTGATTTGTAGACAGAGAGATACGGTAGTAAGCCGAACGCAGTGTCTGCGTCGGCAGTGCCGTTTTAGCGTTTTTTTATATTGAAGGTTGAACCATGCAAGCAAATGCGGCATACCTGGTATATGACGAACAACTAAAAAGGACCGTCCCAGTTTAGATAAAAGAAAACCAAAACCAAGAAAAAACAAAAATCAAGGGATTTCAAAAGCATATTGAGGCATTTTCCACCTGAGGGAACTTTTCAACATTTTTAATACAGCAAAAAAAAGACGAAACCTCATACCTGGTACGCGTTTCGTGACCGGTGACTACCGCTGTACCGGTAACGTACATCCCTGCAAAACACGGCCAGCGTTATATGGCGTCGTTGCGAAAAAGCGCAAACGAGCCACGCACAGCACCACACCTACACTAACTCAGCACTCAGCAGGAGCCCGGGGGCAGCATCGCCGCATGCATACCCGGCTTGTAGATGGACCCAGTTTAGTATCAAAGAAAGAAAACATCGTGAATTATAGCGTCGCAGTGTCGTAGTTGGCGACGTTCCCAAGTCTATATACGTCGGTTACATATTACGGTTCGAGTAACAACATGCATGCCTACGTCAGTAGGAAACCCTAAGATATGCCCGCCTGGCTCAGACACAGTGAGCTGCGCCTGAGGACTTATCTGGTAAGCCCAACTGACCCCACCGCCCTTCTCCCAGACCGCAATGCACTGCACGCAGTACCACAGCCTAGCATAGCATGGGACTGAGACTGCCAACCACACGAGTAGGAGTCGCAGAGGGTTGGATCAGAAGACAGCAGAGTCCTCACTGCTGTCACTACCAGGCAACCCACCTCCCACAGCAGCAGCACTTCGCACGTCGCACTCAATATACTGTTAAGGCCGCGGGGGATCCCTAAGGAATATTTTGCCAAGTAGGCGCGCGTAGGCGTTTCGCCAAAAAGTACAAACGACTTGGAAATAGAGTTAAGAGTTTTTGCCCTTTTTCGCCCTTTTTTTAGCCCAATCCTTGACTACCTCAAACGGCGACGAATATTCTCTGTCTGCACTTTTTTCGGGTACGAATTGTTAGTGTTTCAAGCGATCCGCGAAAACCTCAGCTAACTTTTAGTGAAAGCCGTTTCTTCGTACGTGCTGTAGCCAAGGTGGTACATACTAACTCGCAAACTAATCAAATCGTATGCCAGGGTACCAGGTATTTTGGAGCAAAAAAACGATTTTTTGGCGATGCTGGCTGGCAACTTTGACTTCACGAAATCACCTCGTAAGTCGTTTCTGGCTGCCTACGACTGCTGCCCGCTGCACCCGACGCCCTCACGCACCTCATGGGGAGCGTGGCTCAGTTTCGCGGGCTGTGGTTGCTTGTGAGGAGATGTAGCTGTCCTCAAGTGAAGTGCAAACGTTCAGTTGGGGGTTGTTTTTTTGTCTCATTTTGTGCCGTCTGAATTTCGACGATTTTCGACCACTGCAGCACCCCAAAGTCGAGGTGTAGACTTCCGTTGAAAAAGTGCGGACAACCGATCTGAACAGAATCACGAGCTGTTGTGGATGCAACACTAACAAGTTACACCCGCTCTCTGCTGAGGCACCGACTAATTGAAGGTCCAGATGAAGCGTTTTAATAAAATGCGGCGTAATTGACTGCACCAAAAAAAAATCTAGAGATTAGAGTGAACCGGAAACCCTGGGATGGGGGGTGGTTTAAGATCCCCCGCGACCGTAAGACCATCCGGTTTAAGAATTTTCGGGAGATAAGACCAGGCAAGTCGGCTTGTCACAAAAAAAAAAAACTGCTCGGAATTAGCATGGGATCCTTTTACTGTAGTAAAAGATAAGACCATGAGTAGAGATACGACCAATAGTAGAGATAAGACCACCTAAATAGGCTTGACACGGGGAGGTCTTACGTGGGTACTGTACGCCACTGTAATAGGAAAGAGCGCACAGCAGTACGACCATGTAGTATGATTCGACATCCGGGTCGTCGAGGTCCGGGGTTCGAATCTCCGTGCGGGCCAGGTTTCCCTTAACTCATCAAAATATTAGATCTACAGTAGTGGTCCCTCTACAGTGCCGGTATGTGCCAGCCGGAAATACCGGCACGATAGCGGCAACCGGCACTACTCCGCATACTGCCACTAACGGTGTTTCCCATATGTGCCAAGCAACTTCACAGGCGCTATAGCGGACAACCGGCACTACTCAACCGGCACTATAGAGGGACCACTACTGTAAACCTGTCACCGCTGCAAAAATGACCCCACAGCAATTCCAATGTTAAAATAGCTATTAAATAGTTTCGGACTTGATCTTGAATTTTCAGATTTTCACTCAAGATTCTCGGAATTTGGAGGCGTTCCCCATTCCCAGTCCTGCAAGTGAACAGTCTCCCATTTACTACGGAAAAAAGTATCCTATACCTATTACGGAGGAGAACCCACGATAAACACAAACACCTATAAATTCCCCTGTTTCTACTAGTCACATTTGGTCCTGATTAATACGTTCCCCCGTAATAGTAGTACGTATACCATGAATAATTCCAAGTTTGATATTTCTTTCAAAATTTGGTGTTAAATCCGCAAGATTTTCCAGTAAGAAACTGCCTATTTTCCAATAAGTATCAGGCAGTCAGTACAAACGTGTAATGACGTTAAACGGGACCCGGGGGGGGGGGGTACTCAGTTGTTGCTTGCCTTAGTCATTTGACCATTGACCACGCATCCCTTTCGAGACGGAGCACCGTCCCTACTCCTAACAGAGACACCTCCAACATTTGAGCGCTCATAACGTTTCTTCCATACACTACATAATTTTTTTTTGGCTTATCATATCTCCTTCCTGTTTGGCCGTCTGTGGCCACCATCTATCTCCTAGGATCGCGATCGTTTTCCCGCTACTCTCTAGTGTACCAAACTCCTCCATGTCACACACGTCTATTTTCCTCATCTCCTCCAACACACTCCATTCCTCCTTGTACAGTTCACATTCTCCCACTATGTGAGTTCTACTCTCGTCTGCATGGGGGGACGGGGGGGGGTGTACTCATTTCATGCATAGCCGTAGTCATATGACCATTGACCCTCGCATCCCTACAATGGCGGGACGGAGCACGTCGGCTTTTCACCGACCAGGCAGAGGGGGGGGTAAATGTGCTGTGGTTCAGTGGGTCTAGGAGCATTGAGGTATCCACAGGAGGCAAGCTTAGGTGGTAAATACGAAGGGGAGCAACTACTGTATTTAGGTACCGCTGTGGCTCTCGCTAGGAACTCGCGCTGGTGGATAAATATTTGAAACTGCCGTCAACTGTTTGCGATGGTGGGAGGTAGAAAAGCCAAACACGACGCAAACAATACCGTATAGCACGCAAGATAACACAACCCCCAGAATTAATTTCCGAGCCGTTTTTCTCCAAACCAAAGGGAACACACAAAACAAATAGTTTCCGTGGCGCAGAATGATTAAAGGCTGGACGTCTTTGCATCACCCTGTTGACCCCGGTACTAGCTAGCACTAAGGGGAGTCACCGACCTATATCCTTCATGAGGACACACCCCCCTCGTAACACGCACGATCGGAGTATCACACACAGCTTGCAAAGACGAGTTTCGACGGAATCCTCGATCTCACAGCTGTAATATATTCACAAAATTTTAACAAAAACGAAAATGATGCGTTTGCATGGCTCGGCCTTTGTGCTCTCTCCGTTGCCGAAAAAACCAGGGCGTTTCACGGGCCATGATCTGACCCGGGAAAACCTCGCGGGTCGAGTCGAGTCGGGTCAGGAGGCGTTTGAAATCTCGTGGGCCGGGTCGGGTCGGGTGAAGGGGGCCCGACCCGACCCGCGACCAGTGACCCGACTCGTGCAAAGCCCTCGAAAAAACCACCTTGGAAGTCTGTCCGAGGGTTGTGTAATCTTGCGTGTTATACAGTAGTCACACGCAACGATTCATCATGATGTGTTGTTCTTTTTTGGGAGATTCCGTTCGTTGGGCGGGACACGGGACATGGAGATTCGGGCAGTCGGGGCTCGAAAGGAGCTCTCATTTTGGTGCCGTCGTAACTCAGAATCTCGCTTCACTCGTAGTTAACGCTTTTACCGCTGCAGAAATGACCCAACTCTTAGTCGACTCTAGACGCATGCATGCGACGGCAGGGATACATCTTTGCGACTTTAGAGAAAAACAATGACGAGCAAAATTACGAATACAGCATCGGCGGCACGAAGCAGTCCGCAAAAAAACTATTTTTGGACGTTTCTGAATATGAAGACAACGTAGACGTTTTGGGGAAATTTGACAGTTCGGTGTTTGCGACGATCATATTATTGTTGGGTTAGGTCACCTTCTATTCTCCCGGCCCCAAAAAATAACTAACTTCCCGAAATCAAGTTCCACAAGGCTCCGAAATCGGCCAAAATGGCCCTCAACACCCGTTTTTTTTCGGGTTGGGTTTGGATGTTTTGGGTTGGGTTTCAAATACAGCAGTATCTCGTTGTCCAGGAGAACCCGGGTTGTGCCGGGCGAATGAGCACACAGCAAATGCGGCAAGAGATCATCATCACATCACCCATCATGTCTGTCATGTGCTCGCACCTCAGTAGGCCTTACTATCTGGTCGCGCGGATTACTAAGAGATTTTTTGTCTCGATAATGGGTAGGCGTGGTCCGCAATTTGGATCGTGGTCGGCACTTCAGAAATTTTTATCGCTCGATGCGAAAGCGTTTCTGGCCAGTTTTGGCCCGTTTTGGCTCCGGGTTGGGGTCAGGGTTAGGGTTAGGGAATGGGTTGGGTCTACGCCCGTACCTTGATCCCACCGGGAAGTGCTTCCTAGCCCGCAAGTGTGAACAGCCCAACCCCCCAAAGATCCGCATGACCAGATAGTAAGGGGACCTCTCGTACCTTATACGAGCAGTCGTACCTTTAATGAGCAGTGCACAGCAGTACGCAGCAGTATTCACCAAGGCGCGGCCCATGTGGTGAGGCCACATCAGCGCGAGACCGCAGCGAAGGTCGGCAAAGGCGTGCGGCCATATGCGGTAGAGGTTTAGCCGAGGGTGCAGCAGCAACATCAATAATAGCGCTGTGTGCTTTGTAGTGCAAAAACTAGTTGTTGCTGCAGACGCGCACACAGCTGATATGATGTGGCGTCTCGGAGATTCTTGAGCGTGTGACCACGCCAAACGCGCACCGCACAGCACAGCACGCTCCACGCACGCACCGCACAACGCGCTCCGGTGGTATCGATGCGTGTCGCGCCCTTCGCATGATTCTGCTACAGTCGTGGTCCCTCGTTAGTGCGGTACCCTTTAGCGTGGCGGCCCGTTTTAGTGCGGTGAGAATCGCTTGCCACGACCTTGCTCGTCCTATAGAGTACTACTGCACTGCACCATCCCGGGATAGTGCGGGGTCCCCCTTTAGTGCGGGTATTGTCGTCTGGCAAGGCACCGCACTGATAGGGACCAGGACTGTATAGAGGACAGAGCATACAGCAGCAGTAGCAATCGCCGTAGCCTCATTTTTCTCAAATCGAACGAAGTCGTTGGTATGAGGTACCAGATATAGATATATATATTACTTCGTATTTTCCATTTTCGGTAGTTGCTGCCTTGTGTGATTGGTAGCGACATTTTGTTCGTCCAAATTGTGTGGTTTGGGTCTTCGCAAGCGTTTTGACATCTGCTTCTGTTTTGAAGAATGCGAATAGCCTCGTCGTGCAAACCCGACCGAAGATTGTTTTACACACCGTTTCTGATCATGATGACGAACATGTTTTTTTTTGGATCATTTGCTAGTGGTAAGAGTTGATGCAGGTGCTGCTTTAATTGTTTGTTTCGATGTTGGCGGTGGGATTTGTGGTTTTGGTGTTTGTGTTCGAGCAAAAAGGCACGAAGCTCCGCTACACTACCGGCCCTCTCACAAGAAAGAGGCTCACAAGAACCTTAGCCTAAATAATACGGGGAAATAAGAAATTAGACAGCTGCTACAATGAAGTTAGTGTAGGACACGCTCTTTCTCGAATAAGAAACCTAGCCTAAACCCGATACCTCGGTTTCTTATCAGAAGGCTGGTACTGTATGCGCCGTGAGCAGGAGCAGTTGGCATGTTTAAGTGGTTGGGGCTGTAGTTTCTCGCCATGTCATGATGACACTTACTGCTCTACGCTTTGGTAACACCCCACATTTGTCGTTTTTTAGGTCGCTATACCTGGGACCCTAAAGGGTGTACCTGGTAATCCCTTTAGAACTTCAAGAGGGAAATATGTCCAAAAACCGTGATGGACTAATTCCAGCATCGGTCACACGAAGCCGCCCAGGCTGCTTCGGCAGGGAATGCGTCCGATCTGTAAGTGTAAGGACCTGCACGACACGCGTGCAGCATGGTACCACTTGCACTGCAGGGATGAAAATCATTTGGTATTTCCATGGCAATGCCATGGCAAATCCATAGACCACGGCAATGCCATGGGCCTTCGTCGGGCCGATTGCCGTGGCATCGCCATGGCGGTGCTACGAAGCCGTGAAGCCCCAAGGCACACGCACCATGGCAATACCATGGCTCGTTCCACGGCACGCGCCATGCCACATCCATGGTGGGCACGCCACAAGGGTACAGGTTTATTTGTTATTCTCAGACGTTCGCTAAGAGTCCATAGATAGACATTTGTTTGTCCCTGTAACCGGGTTCAAAAAGGGTTTCTAAGGCGCGTTTCTAACGACACATCGCAAACGGCAAAAAAATTGGCAAAAAAATTCTTTGAAGTCTCGAAATACTCGTAGAAAAATCCCAATACGAAGCAAATGGCAAATAACTTGTCCATAACTTGCCGACTAAGGACTACGTACGGAAATACCCAAGAAAAACTTTGGCCAGAAACTTGCTATGTTGGCAAATCCAACTTTCCATCAACTTGCCAAGTTGGCAAAAAACGTGTCAAGTACAAAATGTGTCGTTAGAAACGGCCCTAACCTTTTAGGGGCTTCCAAAAAAAATAACCGATTTGCGGAAAGCGCAAGAGCGTGAGTTAGCAAAAATCGATGAAAATGGACGAGCGTTGGGAATGCTCAACCCTCTGCGCGATAAAAACGAAGGCACGTACCGCGGGGGAGAAGAGACGACAACACCTGTGACCACGGCTTGTCCAGAAGCTGGAAAGTAAAAGTGATATTAAAAAAAGAAAGGGGGGGCTGCATGTTCGGGACATTAACGACAGAAGCAACCTCCCGGACATGATCCCACCCGGATTTGATCCCACTTAGTGGTGCAGAAATGCAATCAGCCCTCCGCAGGAGCCGCCGGAGGACGTGAGCACGAAGCGCGAACCGGCATCCTACGTGTTAGTCGGGTGTTGGTCCCTACATTGGTTGTTTTGTTGGTCCGCATCAATCATAAATGATGTGTGTAGGTGCCCAAAAACGTGCACCAACGCTGGTGTCCCGACTTTTTTTTTCTTATTAGGGGACCGTCTATTTCGACCAAAAATACGACAACTGGTATCTTGTCAGCCGTCTAGGAAGCGCGTGCCGCCGTGCAAGTACCGTCATCTGCGCGCGTGTGTTTGCGTTGCAGTTCGGACGCATCTCTTATCATACCTCAGCAGTCTGGGCTGCTTCGCGTGGCCGATGCTGTCATCGTCAGTATTTTCTTACAGCGATCCCCCCTTGAAGTCCCGGCGGTTTGACGGTTGACAACACCGGAATACAGGGTGTTTGCGATTTCAAAACTCTTTTGGGTTGGATAAAATGTAAAACTATTACTGAAACCGACGAATTGCATAGCCCATGGTCAACCAACCCACGAAAAAATTAGGTTGGAAATTGCAAAAATGGTAGCAAAAAAAAAAAAACCAACCTAACTTTTATCTGATTTTTCTTGGGTTGGGTTGGCCTTGGATTGTGATTTTGACGGTTTCAATACTATTGCTATATGTTTCCTACCCAACTCCTACCCAACCAAAGTTGGTACATCGCAAACACGCTTATCATACTCATTTTTTCGTAGCTATACTGTACAAACACCATTGCGTTTGGCATTGCATGGCCACCATAACCTCACTGTATTCGCATTGTGTATCTCTGTCTTGTAATTTGTGACCACAGAGCTTATCTATCTAGGAGGAGGCATCGGCACGGACACTGGTTGCGCTGGATCTAGATGCGGGGAAATGTCAGTTTAATACGAAGAACACACACACAGCCCCTCGGTCCATTTTCCAACATGGTTTTCTCGACAACCGGAGGGAATACAAACGCCGAGCGATGCGCCTATGGAAAGATCTCAACGAGACCTGTCCAATGCCACGGGTTTTGTTGTGTGCGCCCCCCTTGGTTTGAAAAACATCTGCTCTGAAATTCACCCCAGGGGGTGCGTTATGTTGCGTATAATACAGTATAACCTGGGGCCAAAAAGGCTACATTTGGGGGGGGTCAGTCTCCTACGAGTATATTAGTTACAGCGCAGGACACCTAATGAGAAACATAAATGCTGACCCGGGATGGGTTTCTTATTTGGGAGATGGTGCGTTCTGCACTAAATTCAGCGTGACGGTTCCTGGGTTTCTTACATTCCTGTAAATATGAACCTGCCCTTCTTATCACCCGGTTTCTTACTATGTGTCCTGTACAAACATGTCGGATTACCGCATTACGGCATTACGGCGAAGTCATTTTAGCGGTAAGAAACTGATCTGGGCTGACGTAATTACGTAACACCCCCTGTCCCCTATTCACTAAAGCCACACGTTTCTATAGGGAATCTCTGTATTTTCTCCCGCGGGCAGCCTCGGTGGCTGTCACACTGTCACATTTGGACTTCGGTAATTGCACATAAGCAGCTCAAATTCTGTTTTTTCGGTAATTCGCGTTAGCACAAGCTGTTTTGGCGGTAATCCAACATCTCTGGTCCTGCACCGTAAAAAGGCTCTCCAGCCGTAGGATTGCACCCACGCTTCGAGGACAAAACCACCCGTAATTCGACTTGAAGATTTGTTTTGGTACTGAACAGGAAAGGTCTGCGGGTAGTCGTGACACCAACGGGCATGATAACTGACAACATAATGCGGCTGTCAAAAATGTCCAAATTAGAAGTCAGCGTTTGTTGCAGAACACAAGTACACAGGAAATACACCACATAAGAGACATGATCATAAGAAAGGCAGGCTGATATTTACAGGAACACAAGAAGTCCGGGAGCTGCTATACTGAAGTTAGTGTGAAACGCACCCTCTCCAATACAAGAAACCCACAGACTGGGTCAGTATTTCTGTTTCATGTTAGGTGTCCGGTATTGTTTGCAGGATTGCACCCACGTTTCGGGGAAAAAATTACTTGTAATTATGATTATTGTTAGTGTTATTGTTACTATTATTATTATTGTTATTGTTGTTCTTGTTGTTGTTGTTGTTGTTGTTGTTGTTGTTGTTGCTGTTGCTGCTTGCTGTTGCTGTTATGCTGTTGCTGTTATGCTGTTGCTGTTGTTGTCGTTGTCGTTGGTGGTTGTGGGTGTGGTTGTTGGTGGTGATGGTAATTATGTTTTTGTTGTTGTTGTTGTTGTTGTTATTATTATTATTATTATTATTTTTGCCCTCCGACAATGTAGCGTAGATGCCGTTGCGATATAAATCGGATATCCTTCCGTCAAGCAGTAGTATCTCTCCTATGACTCTCTGCCTACTGTCTCCCAATTTCCCTTCCCCACATGTTTCCATTTTTAGCTGAATAATATCCTATTCCTCATCAATATTCCATACCCAGGTCATTGGCCGCAGTCCTCCGGCTTCCTCCTCCCTTCCCCTAGCGGCCTGGCGGTCCCTCAGGGCAAGTTTATATCTGTGCACTCGGCACGAAATCGCGACCTGGGTGGTCACAGAGATGACCTGGAAAAGGCGCTCCTTGCAGACGCCTTTCCGCGCCAGAGACGATCTGTTCGTCCCTCCGACGATGCTTGCCGCTACCTGATCGATCAGGTCGCTGCCTTCCTTTCCGAGGCGCCCAAAGCTTTCCACCGCGAGGGTGGCGAGTTTGTAGCTGCGCTCGTCGAAGGACACCTGTCCCGGACGAGCGTAGTGACTGCGCTTGCGCGCCTCAGAAGTGGAAGCAGCTGGTCCGTCTCGGTCAGCGCTGCCTGCCCGCATGTGGACCCCCGCTTGTGGGTCCGCATACGTGACGTCAAGTAGTATCGCTTTGTTGCGATTGAGCATTAGTTGCGGTAATAAAAGGGAAGGGTCTTCGGGTAGTCATAAGACCAACGGGCACGGCAACTGACAACATAATGCGGCTGTCAAAACGTCAAAATTAGAAACTAGCGTTTGTTGCAGTACACCAGTACAGGTAAGGCACCAAATAAGAAACAGGACAAGAAGAAGGGCAGGCTGGTATTTACAGGAACAAAGGTAGTTCGAGAGCCGCTACACTGAATTTAGTGTGTAACGCACCTTCTCCCAAATAAGAAATCCAGCCTGGGTCAGTATTTCTATTTCGTACCGGTATTAGATTTCCAGTACTGCTGGACTGCACCCACGTTCCGGAACAAATTACTTGTAATTAGACTTGAACAATTGTTGCGGTACCGAAAGGAAGGATTTTCGATTGCAGTAGGCCTTACTACGAGCTGGGCCAGCCATAAAACCGGGAATCCTTCCTAAAGTCGTATCTTGTGCACCACTGCGAGTTAGGACTTGAAACTTGGGGGCGCCGACCCTCACACCACACTGCAAATGCAAAAAAAGTATATTAAAAATTATGAACATTTTTGGAACCCGACTCGATCTCGCTGAGATATCCGCAAAAAATCAAAAACACCAATTTTTTGCACCAATTTTTTGGGGTTATTACCGAGATTTTGACACAAAATTTGTATTGTAAGTAAAAATAATCGTCGTTCCCGATCAAGGTGAAAATTAGTGCAGACAGAGCTGAGGACGCAACGAGAAGATCGATATAAGTTGCATTGCCCAATTCGTTGCCCATCAAGAGATATGGCCAAAATACGATTCCATACATAAAACAAGCAGTATCGAGAAAAATGGCATTTCCGCCATGCAGAGCTCAGTTCTGAGATTTTCGATCTGAAAATTTAACCCCGTATTCGAAACGCACGTGCAAAGTTATTTCAAGCTGGACCATTTTAGTTTATTTTTTTCCAAAAAAGTTATGGCCGTTTTAGTATTTTTCGGAGATTTGAATAGGTCACATCTCTCGAATACAATAAAAAAACTAGAAAGTGGTCCAGCATTGAATGTGTTGGTTGTGGTATAAACAACCACGTGTCAAAATTTCACGTCAAACTGCATGAAATAGAGCGCTGCATGGCCATCTCCTCTTTTATACATATTCTTGCCTGGCCCAGCTCGTATCTGATCGAGGTCATCTTTGAGGGTAGTTTTCACTCCCTCTCATTGGCCGAGGACTACTTTGCGGTCCGCATATCGGAAGAATAACAAAAAAACGAAAAGCGGCTCAGCCGCGCTTCTCGCCCATTTCTCGGTTTTCGGGTACGTACTCGTGAGACCAACGGGCATGATGACCGATCACAGAATGCGGTGGTACAAAAATGACGAAAGTAGAGTTTGTTGCGGTATATATATACCTGGTATACCAGCAAGCAAGGGCTTTCGGGTGAGACCAATGGGTATGAGTATGGTACAGCACACACAATAAGAAATATGGTGATAAGAAACGCGGGTTGATATTTCATGGAATATAATGAATCCGGGGGGCGTTAGACTGAGGATAGTGTAGAACACACCCTCTCCCAAGTAAGAAGCCCTGCTTGGGTCCGTAGCTCTATTTCAAATTAGGTGTCCGGTATTGTTTGTGGGGCTGCACCCACGTTTCGGGGAACATATTACTTGTAATTAGACTTGAACCTTTGTTGCGGTACCAAAAGGGAAGAATCTCCGGGTAGTCCTAAGACCAACGGGCATGCTAACTGATCACGGAATGCGGCTGTCAAAAATGTCAAAATTAGAAATTGGCGTTTATTGCAGTACGCCAGTACAGGTAAGACACCAAACAAGAAACAGGATAATAAAAAAGGCAGGTTGATAATTACAGGGACGCGAGAAATCCGGGAGCCGCTATAGTGAATTTAGTGAGGAACGCACCCTCTCGCAAATAAAAAACCCAGCCTGGGTCAGTATTTCTGTTTCTTATTAGGTGTCTAGTATTTTATAAAATTACAAGGTGGCTTCGCCGCGGCGGGCTGACGCCCGCCTGCGGCTCCTCGCATGCCCGTAACGACAGGATGTATCGTAGTGCGTAGGCAAATAAATCGAGGCCGTGAATGCGCCAGAGCACTGCAAAGAGTTACATCAAAAACAAATCATCTTTGAGCGTAGAGAAAGAAAACTCTGAACAGCAATAATAAAACAAAGATCGCCATCTGGCACAATGTATAGCGCACAAAATCTAAAAAAGCAAAACCACAGCAATTGCCCACACTCGGAAGCAACACGATGAAGGAAAGCCGACCCGAATGCTTCGAAGACCATCACCAGCTATCGCTTCTCATCTAGTCCCTTTGCCGTGTTTCCCTCTTGGGCCTACATGAAAGTGATACTCGTTCGTACAGCAGCAGTACTCGTTCGTACAGTAGCAGCAGCAGCACTACTACTACGAACGAGTACTCGCATGATATCATACGCTCGTTCGCACGTTATATACTACCTACCTGACGGTACGAGTACAAACATACAATCCAGTGCCAACAAAACACAGCAAGCGGCACTATTAATAGCAGAAGCAGTTAGTACATGCGGCAGATAGCAGTGTCATATCATATGCTCGCGAAAATGCCAGCATGACCTTGTTTTTTAGGCCCAAGATGAAAAAAGTACCTGGTACCATCATATGCTCGCGATAATGCCACTGGTATGAATTTGTTTTTAGGCCCAACACAAAAAAGTACCTGGTACCAGGTATACATTTTTCAAGAAAAAAAATATATTAAAAAAAAAGTGGCCACGGTAAGAATCGAACCAAGGGTCCTGGGATGTGTCCAGGGTTCAAAAGTAGACTTTGGTCCACATTTGAATGGGAAACACGTTTGACTCAGGGCACCACGCGAGCGGGGTCGATGCGCCCCTGTGGAGTAGGGGTCGGGGAGCACGATGAGGGAGTTTCGGACCGAGAGGTGGTCCTCATCGCGAGCAAACACGAAAAACG
>JAYJMJ010260279.1:0-37006 GCA_036873875.1 Laminaria ephemera | reverse complement strand
TAGGAAAAACGTACTTAATTGAGTCCTTTTTTGAAGATCGAATTGCTTTCCAAATTTCAGGTATTCAAGATGCGCCTTTAAAAATACAGTTGCGGAATTTTACAGCGCAATTAACAAAATATATTCGGAAGCACACGCCTTTGCTTGTTCCTATCCAACACCCTCCTGATTGGTTTGAGGCGATTCTATTGTTAATAGACTATTTGGAAACACAAGAAACAACAGAAAAACAAGTCGTATTTTTTGATGAGTTGCCCTGGCTGGCAACTCATAAGTCTGGTTTTCTTCAAGCCTTTAGTTATTTCTGGAATAGTTGGGCAAAACAACGGTCTATTATCGTTGTAATATGTGGTTCGGCGGCCTCTTGGATGATAGAAAAAGTAGTGCATCATCGAGGAGGATTACACAATCGCATTACCAAACAACTATTCCTAGAACCGTTTACACTATCGGAAACAGAACAATATTTTAAAAGTCGAAAAATTCATTTTGAACTTTATCAGATTATACAATTGTATATGATAACAGGTGGTATTCCACATTATTTAGAAGCAATTAGACCAGGGTTAAGTGCTACTCAAAATATAGAACAAATTGGCTTTTCTAGGACAGGTTTACTCCGAAGTGAGTTTTCCAAATTATATGCTTCACTATTTAATAATGCCCATTTTCATATTGCCATTATTAGAATTTTAGCGACTACTAGACAAGGAATGACTAGAAAGAAGCTTTTAGAACTAAGTGATTTTTCAGATGGTGGGACGATTCAGAAGGTATTGGATGAACTAAAGCAATCGAGTTTTATTTCTGTCTACAAACCTTTTAAGGCTTCACTGAAATAAGGTAAAGCCAAATATGTTCATTGACATAGATTAAATAATAATATTTAGCATTTTTTCGTTGAGAGAGGCTTGGTGAAAAGCAAGAGGCTGAAAAAAGTAAAAAAAGCGAAAAAAGTGCCGTTTTTAGGGAATAACCAGCTGTATATTCTCATAAAATTGATAGCGATGCCCAAGGAAAATACATACATCTTGCATTTAAATAATCCTTTAACTTTTAATTTGCCCGTATGTTTTTCTCCTCGATGCATTTGGCCCATTAAGCCTTCTACACCAGCTCGTATTGTTTGTCTTTCTTTTGGAATGGTCTGAATGGCTTTATGCCTCTTTTGCATCAAAGCAAGTTTGGCAGGAAAATAAAAAGTAGCCGTTTGCTTAGTTTCATTTGTATGCTTATAAGCTGGGCAATCCAATTTGAAAGGGCATTGATGACAAATGGTTAAATCAAAAGTAGCTTTGTAATTCTTCTTAACTTTGCTAGCAGGAATAATGGGATGATCGGGATTAGGACAGTTAATCTTAAATCCTTTTTTCTCATTTCCTTTAACGCTAATTACGACCTTAGCGGTTCTTCCTCTAACAGCTGTTTGAATAATTTTGATCTTCTCTTTTTTTGCTTTAATATCAATATCTTCTGAACCAAATCCACCATCAAGATGAAGTTCGTTTAGATCGGGGCATTGTTGCGAAAGCTGTTCTAATTTACCGGCTAATAAAATCGAATCATCTGTATTATTCGTATCCACAGCTAGAGTCGTTACCAAGTTGACTTCATTATCTGGATGGCAAGTTTCTATTCCTAATGCAACAAAACCATGATGAGCTTCTTTTCTTTTACTTCTAAAAGTGGCCTCTAGATCATCTGGAGATTGAAGGGTGCCACTTCCCAATTCCTCCTTTGGCCGAAGCTCAATCGTAATTGTATCCTCCTGCTCTTCTCTTTTGAAATGTTCGTGATACACTCGCTCAAAAATTTGAAACGTAGGATGTTGTCCATAGGCTGCTTGTAGCGTACTATACGCTGTATAATAAGGGATAGCTAGATTATTCATTTCTATTTGTCGCTCCCCACTTGGAACAGCATAGACAAAATGTTCTCCTCCTATTTGATAGGTCTGAAACAATAAATGATACTTCTTTTGATCTTCCTCAGTAAGGATACCATACAATCGGCGCAGTACTTCCACTAAGAGCGCTAAACGGGAATAGGAACGAATACCACTTTCTAATAATACGCTATCGCCTCTTTGGATATCCGTCTTAATGCCTAGGGCTTCTGTTTGCTTTTTTGTTAAATTTAAAAACACTTCTTCTATTAGATTGATCCCTGTTTCGATTTCATAGGCAGATAAGCGATTATTAAAATTGTAAAAAGTGCGCATACTAAAAGGAATACTTTCTATATCTTTCAGACCAAGCGCTACCTTGACTTCTATATTAAAGGCTATTTGATTTTCTAATTCTTTATGAGACCAATTACGTAATTGACATAATACTATAGCGCCAACCAAACAGTTCACTGCACTATTGGGAGCAGAAAATTTCTTTGAATATATACAGCGGAATTTTTCTTCTTCAATATGTTGAAATACTATCTCATAGAATTGATAGCCTTTGCTCTTTTTTAATAATTTAAATTGCTGCGGACTAAGTAGGGCTTCCCAAAAATCTAGAAGATTTTCTTGATGATCTGTATTCGGTATAAACATTCGTATTCTATAAAAGAAGTATGGTATAGTAGCTTTCTCATCGCTAAAAATAATTATTTAATCCTTGTCAAACAACACATTTGGCTTTATCTTATTTCAGTAGAGCCATAAAAGAATATATTTGTTAAAAAAAAGTCAACATCTAAATCCGTTGTCCTTCAATTATCCGTTGTAAAAAAGTCAACATCTAGTCCACATCATAGCCGTCATCACTCATAACTTATAACTCATCACTTAACTAGACTAACCTCCCCCTTCAAAATCTCCAAGCTCCCATCCACCAGCAGCACCTCCGCAAAATAAACATACACCCCTGCTTCTGCCAACTGCCCATTATACACCCCATCCCAACCAACCGTATTCACATTCGCCGTATAACCAACCGCAGACTGAAAAACCCGTGCCCCCCAACGATTAAAAATCTGTAAATTATTAACCGATTCAACATTAGAGCCCGTGAAAATATTAAAATAATCATTAATGCCATCTGCATTCGGGCTAAAAGCAGTCGGCGTATAAATCTTGTCCGTTTTCGATAAAAAAACGATGATGGTTGCATCCTTTGAGCAACCATTATCATCGCTGAGTATAAGTGTGTAAGTAGTGGTTTGCGTAGGATTAATTGTGGGGTTGGGGCAGTCCGTACAGCTTAAACTAGGGTTGTCTCCCCATTCAAAAGTGACATCGGAAGAAGATTCGTAGTCTAGCGCTAATTCCATTTCATCCCCCAATTCTAATATCAATCTTTCAGGTACTTCTAGGGATAGCCCAGAAGACGTTGGTATATCTATGGTCGTGCTGGTCGTACAGCCTAACTCATCTTTTGCGGTTATTGTGTACGATTCGCCAGTATTGACTCGAAATTGATCGTTCGTTGTAAAGTCTTGGTCATTTAGTGCGTATCGCATAACGCCTTGTCCATTTATCACCTCATCAATAAGGAGGGTTCCTTCTTCTGCTAGTTCACATAAGTCGGTTTCTGTTAACCGTGCATTAATTGTTAATTCATCTGGTTCTACTAGCTTTACCGTTTTTACTTGATCGCATAGACCGCTTGGGTCAGAAACAGTGACATAGTAGTTGCCTGGCGGTAAATTATCTAAACTACTTTCGGTGCTAGATAAACCATTATCACTTTCCCATTGATAGGTTAAATTCGGGGCATTCGGCACATTGACCGTAATATGTCCATCATTTTTTCCTTTACAGCTTATATCTGCTAGGCCAATATCTGCGTTAATGCCGCCTTCTAAGGCCACAGTAGCCTTTTGTATGACAGAACATCCATTTCCATCAGTCACCGTGACTTCGTACGTGTCAGGGGCTAATTCGGCTATCTGAGAGGTATTAGATAGACCGTTGCTCCACTGGAAATCATAAGTGCCATTATCGCCTTCTGGAAAAACAATCATCATTTCTCCTGTTCCTCCACCTCCACAAGTGGCATCTGTTACCACCAAAGTAGGATTAAGGAAATAAGTATTATCTAATATTTCTTCAAAAAGATTGAGGGTTCTTCCCATCGCATCTGTCAAAGTGATTTCATAAGGACCTGGGGCGGCATTTTCTATTAATCTATAAGGACCATTAATTTCTGCTATATCCATGCTATCGGTAATCCCTGATTTGGTATTTGTCCAAACCGCATGATAGGGTGGTGTGCCTGTTGCACTTAAGGATATATCTATATGGCTAATGGTGCTATTGTTGCTACATGGAGTACCTTGGTTGTTGGGAGGCGTAGCATCTGTTTCTTCTACCACATCTACTATTTCTTCTTCCATACTCGTAGTATCTGTCACTACCTCTTCCATACCTATCGTATCTATTTCCTCGGTACTAGTGGTATCGACCATTTCTTCCATATCTATTACCTCTTCCTCTTCTCCTGGACAGGCAACACAACAAACGTCTGTTCCTTCATACACATTTCTTGGGCCTAAACCTAGTATCGTAAATAAATTACCAATATTGACACTAATGGAATTAGGTGGCAAAAATGGATCACTCGCATTATCCACTACATCCAGACTCCCTAGACAGGGTACGCCATTTTCAAACGTAAATAACAATATTTCTACCCCTGCTTCATAGATAATATCCTGCATAGGGCTTCCCAAAGGAATAGAAACATAAGAAAAACCTGGATTTTCTACAGGTGATTCTATCACTGCTAGATCGACCCCATTCCATTTACCTGTTACTGCTTCAAAGTTAATAATTTCTAACCCTCCAGCAGGTGCAACAAAGGAAATTTGCCCACTATTAGTAGTACTTAAAGGCGGACTTTGATCGAAATCTGGTGTAACATAAAACTCGTACGTTTTTTGATCTTCAGATAAGGATAGCCTACCTTTAATTTGACCCGTAAGAAACGTTACGAGCAATAGTAAACATAAAGTAATTAGCAGATGTTTATTCCTATACATCGGGTTATTTTATGAGTTATAAATTATGAGTTATGAATTAAAAGTTATGAGTTATAAGTTATGAGTTATGACCTAGTTAGATGTTGACTTAGATGTGAATAGACGTGTTTGTACGTCACTAAGTCAATGTCTAATTGGCATAATAACTCATAACTCATAACTCATAACTTTTAATTCAAAACTTATAATTCATAACTTTATTAATCTAATTGGCATAATAACTCATAACTTTATTAATTATGACCTAGTTAAACGTTGACTTAGCTGTGAATAGACGTGTTTATACGTCCCGAAGTCAACATCTAATTAGCATAATAACTCATAACTCATAACTTATAACTCATTTAGCGTCTTATTTGTAGATAGCCAGACCGCACTTCCTCCTTCCCATTATCTGTTACTTTGAGTAAATAGAAGTAAACGCCAGATGGTAGAGGGCCATTATCAAAAGAGCCATTCCAGTCGTTAGTATATTTTTTCTTTTTATAAACGCGATTACCCCAACGATTGAAAATCTCTACACTATTGTCTGGATATTTTTCAATGTTTGCTATTTTAAAAACATCATTCTTGCCATCTCCATTGGGGCTTAGACCAGTAAATACTTCTAAAGAATCACTTTGGACAGTTACTCGTACATGAGTGGTATCGCATATTGTAGGGGAGCAGATAACGATACAAAAGGAATCTTGTCCGGTATAATCTAAGTTGGGAGTATAGTTGAAACAATAATTGTCTTGGATAAGCAGGGAGCCATTTCGAGGAGTTCCACAATCATCGATACTGATAGAATCAAGGATCGTGCTAGAATTGGTCAAACACTGATTCATTAACGAAGTATTTATTAATGTCGTTAATTTTAACGTGTCTAATGGAAACTGATTCGCCATTGTGCTATCCATTGAAGTACTATCCGTTGCTTGCGTTTTATCGTCTATTTTGATGACCAATGGATCTTCACAGTTCTTCATGGTATCTCTTACAATAAAAGTTTGAATCCCACTGCCTTCCAATAATAGACTCTGGAAGGCTATATTCATATTATTTAACTGCAATTCTAAGGTTGTATTAGAGGCAACATGTAGCAAATTAAGCGGCCCATAATTCTTATCTGCGGAAATACCTATAAAACCAAAATCATCCACTACCACCCAATTAGCAAGTTGATCAAATTCATTCATTTTATTGACTAACTCTTCTACTTTCTCAAACTCAAAATCCTTTAAGGTATCTGTATTAACAACCCATTCTTTTAGTAAGAAAGGCGGTGTACCTAAAGACGCCGCATTGAACCCATAAAAAATAGACGCTTCCATACATTCCCCGAAAGTCATCTCGTAGCTGATCCCTTCTTTTAAAAATTCAAACTCTGAAATGTCCATATCTGAAATGGGTAAACAAACAACTGCTACGCTATCTTCTATCACCGCTCGAAGCGTATCTAAGCCATTGAAAAAGCCACAAGATTGTACTGCTTCGCAAGCGCGAGTAATTACCTGTATATCTCCAGAGGCAGAGCAGCCACTTTCGCCTGTTAAAGTAATGGTAAAAGTGGTCGTGTCTTTAGTAGTTATTGCTCTAAAGGTAAAGAGGGAATCTGTAATGAGGGCAGCTGTAAAATCTCCTCCAGTAATATTGAAATCGCTTGCTGCTTCATTGATAGATAACTGGATCGTTTTTTCTTCTGCTGTACAGAAATTTCGATCTGCTAAGCCCTTAATAATGCGAACCTGTTCGGGTATTGCCAATTGAATAGGGTTCTTTCTATAATTGGTAATACAACTATCACCTGGCACTCGTACCAGCAAATGATAATTCCCAACTTCTAAGCTATCAAATACGGCTCTCGGACTCCAAGTAGCCCCACTATCTATACTGTACTCTGGCGTAGCAATGGCTTCTGTTGAAATCATTACCATTATTCTACCTTTCTCCTCTTTACAGGCACTCGGATGCGTCAAGGCAACATTTTCTATAACAACATCTTTATCTCCTCTTAAAGCGACGATTTGGGCGGAATCTACTGCACAATCCGTCGTAGTATTTTTTATAGTTACTTCGTAATTATCAGGCCATAAATTTACAAAAATCGCACTGTCCTGATAGGTTTCCCCATTATCAATACTATATAGTAAATCGTCCATTGGATTGATAATCGTAATAGCAATGCGACCATTATTTTTACAATCAGTAGGCAGAATCGTGTCGATCTTACTAATAATAGGAATCGGCATCACATTCACCAACAAAGTATCTGAACTCTTGCACCCATTTGGAGTCGTATTTTCAACGACATAGTTGGTCGTACTCGTTGGCTGAATCCTTGGATTTTTATTAGTTAAACTATCAATATTGCCTGTCGTCGTCCATTGATATATACCACTTCCTCCTACTGGATTAAGTCTAGTGGACTCTCCTAAACATATACTTAAATCGTTGTCCAAACTTACTTTTGGACAAATATTAACAACAGTGGTATCACACACATTTTGTGCATCACAATGGACGACGCAGACATATTCGGAATCATTAAAAGAGCTTTTTGGCTCTATTTCTATACAGCGACTATTATTTCTAGTTGTAACTTTTAATTCTCCCTCCGCATTACACAAGAGGGCGGTACTGACGGTATCTATATCTATTAAAGAATCTAAACAAATAGTGGTGAGGGTATTTAATGGAATACTTATAATCATGGTATCCCTTGTGATATCGGTTATTTCTGGCCCATCTTCGAATCCTTCTTCTCCTGTATTGGTCGAATCCACTACCTCCATATTAGTGGTCGTATCAATCATTTCTCCATTATTGGTAGAGTCAATGACTTCCATATTAGTGGTGGTATCGACAATTTCTCCATTATTGGTAGAGTCAATAACTTCCATGTTAGTGGTGGTATCAATGACTCCGCCATTATTAGTAGAATCAATGGCTGGTAAGGTGATGCCACAGTCCGTTATAGTAGCAGTACTAATACAAGTCTCAGAATCACTTTCGCCCATTCCGAGTATCGTTAGTTGCTGTCGAACATCAACTGCTGAAATAAAAACTTCACTTTCATTGTCTACTAAAGAAATCAATTCATTCTTACAATTATCATTACTATTAAAAGAGAAAAGAGGTGTCTTTAAGCCCTTTTCATAAGTAATTGCATTAGCACCTTTAGTAGCTAAACCAAAAGAAAGAAAATCAAAACCAGGAGCTTCTGTGGGCGCATTTGTACGAGAAAAATTAAAAGGGAAACCATCTACGAGATAGGTTACACTGTCTTGTATCCCCATAAAAGTACCTGTAGGCACCTTTATACTAATTTGCATACTAGAAGTCGTATTTTGAACAGGCAATCTAAAGGTCGTATCTGAAACGATAGAAACTGTAAAGACACTATCTGTCGCTTCTAAAACATAAGCAAATTTACAATCGACATTAACAGGAAAAACACCATTGTTCCAATCAAAATCTATACCTTCTCCACTGGCTCCATCTTCCTCTTCTTCACCAGTTCCGGCATTCTCTTGACCCGTTCCTGCGCCTTCTTCTCCTGCACCTGCGCCTTCCTCTCCTGTACCTGCTCCTTCGCCACAGTCTTCAGATATAATAAGAATAGGATCTAATTCATCTATGCAGGTAATGCCAACAGCACTAATCATGGGTTGGTAAGAACCCGCAGTAATCTTTTGAAAATTACCAATACTATCTATCCAGGTTTCTCCATTATCTATCGTGAATCGTAATGGTGCATTTGATAATAAATTAACTGCTTCAATTAAAATGGAGCCTGTCGTATCACAAGAAGGAGAAATAACGGTTGTTTTTGTTACGTTTGCCAACATTGGTACAGGCAATTCTGCTTTTCCATAGTCTGCAAAATTAAGCCCTATATTATCCCTTACTTGCAGATTATAAGTAACGCCTGATTCTAGGTTGCTAATGAGTTTATTATCTAACCAAGTAATTCCTCCATCCACACTATACTGTAATATATTACTATCTTGATGGGTGGCAATGATTTCAATACTACCATCTGCTAGACCGCAATCAGAGGGCCCTTTTAGTTGCACACTATCTATCGTAATGACACCAGCAGCTGTATTGATGGTGTCTAGCAATAGCGTAGTATCTATACCAATAGAGTCCATGGGCACTCCAATAGGTCCTGGATCTGTAACTGTATAAGTACCTGAATAAGCATTGGTAAAACCAGCTCCTAATACGGAAACTTGATTACCAATATTGACACTTTGAGAATTAGGAGGAAAGAATGGGTCATCTGCTACTAGGAACTGTATGTCTCCAGTATAAATGCCTGTATTTTTAAAAGAAAATAAATCAACTTCTTGTCCCGCTACATAAGGAATATCTGTTGTCCCACTTTGGAGCGTAAACAGGAGATAATCCGTCATTGGGTTTTCCTCTGGAGATCTAATAATATTGCCTTCGCTCCAGAGACCTTTGATATTAGTGACTTTTCCAATATCAAAACCGCCACTAGGCACAACTAGTGAAATTTGCCCATTATTAGTCGTATTCAGAGGCGCACTATAGGAGACTTCTGGTCTTAATTTTACTAGATAGGTGACGGAGTCTGATTGTAGTTCTATCCGCAGGTATACTTGTGCAGAGAGGGCTCCTTGAAAGAAGATAGACAGTAAACTAATAAGAACAAACAGTTTTCTCATGATTGTAGCATTGAAGTAGCATTGCAACTAAAATCATTTGAAAAAGCTGGTAGTGTTAATAGGAGGCAAGAAAATAGAATTACAAATTTATTTTTGCCCCGCTACTAAAGTAATGACAAGACGATAATTTCCGTGTTTGGATGACTATTATTAAGCCATCGAAGTGCGAAATTTACTTTTTCGTTATTACTAAGAAGTGGTAAGTGGTATACTAAAAAAACTAGACTTAGCTGTAGCAGCAAATCTAATGAGTTAGCCTTTTTCTTAAATGTGGTAAGTGAGAAAAATTGAGAACAAGGAGAGCGTTGCAAAAACATTGCCAAAAGTAATTTATTGGTATAGAGGGAAATAGGGGACTTCAATTTTAATTTTAATTGATCCTAACATAGACTGGCATGAAATTTGGACTTTCTTGTTCTGAAATTCACCCCCTTCTTTTTCTCCCCCCTAGTCTCTTACCTCCCCTGAGTATGAAAAAAAAGATGTTATCATTGTTTTATACTTTAATAGCCCTGATTTTCAGCTTTGTGTGATTAAAAAGAAAGGTTTAAAAAGGCTTTATCCTTAAAGGTATGTATAATTTAAGGATAGGCAATAAACTAAATACTCTATTGGTATCATGCTTTTTTTCATAAAGTAATTATACAATTTGGTGAACAAGACTTTATTCAGACATTCTAACACTAGAAATTCCAGCCTGTATAAAAGGCCTTTTAAGGTCTATGTTTCCCATTCGTATATATTAATCAATACTTACTTAGTAAGTAGAACACGTAAGCAATTGTTAATTGCTTGTTGATAATCTGACATTATAATAGTAATTAAAATATATAATACCTCTCCTTATTCCCCCCGTAAGAAGGTAAAAGTAGTCTGGTTTTATATCTGCATACAGAAAAAATCATTTGGAAAGGCTTAATAGTGTTATAGTAAGTGTCTTTGTAGTGGTACAAATTGAGAACACAATACATTTTCTGCTGTGTTAATAAAAAATTAGAAGTAGCTGATTATTGATTATTAATTACTAATTATTCACTAGCCGTATGGATTACGCCTAGTGAATAATTAATAATCAGTAATTAATTAACTACTTCTCTTTTCGGCTATAGGTTAACAAAACTTGAATTTGATAAACAAAAAAGGCTAATTATGTTAGTTTTATACAATCCGCCTATTCCATAGGTATCTTTTCTGGTCAGGGAGAGACATGGTAGGCTCATTTGTAATGTGTAATAACAATTCCCTTCCTGCTTTATATATTAAGCTCCCCTTCTTTATTTCCCCTAGTGTACTAACTTATTCTTTGACTCTTAATAGACCTACAATCTATAAAGAATAACCTACTTATAAACCATCTTTCCCACTCCCTCTCAACTAGGGAAGTTACTTTTTTAACAACATCAAGTACTCATCAATGAAAGAATTTTTACACTGTTGGAAGTCTGGTTCGATTCTTCTAATACTCTTATTTATCTCTTTTACTGGTATTCAAGCTCAAGATCAACCATCTTTTGAGTTTAAGATTCAAATCCATGAAAAAGAGGAAATTACAGATCCAAATACTTGGGGGGTTTATGTGAAACCTACGGGAGGTTTTGTAGATGGTATGAATACAACGCTTACGGCTTCCGGCCAGGTGACTATTTTAATGAATAATACAGCAGCTAGAGATTCTATAGAAAATATCCTGAGCGTAAATGGTACGTGGGAGAATGCGGCAGAGTATGGTAAATTTAGAGATGAAGAGGCTGCTGCGCCTACTATAGAACATGCTTATTTCTTTGTGGGGTTGATTGATGAAGGGGATGGTATCCCATTGGAAGATGGTAAGGAAACCTTATTATTTACTTTCGAAACGACTGTGGGTTGTCCTGATACATTAGGCTTATTTGATAATAATACAAATCCACATATAGCTGATTTTGGGGCAATGAGATTAAATCCAGGGATGGATTTAGCCGTCATCAATAAATCTACGGGTGTTATTCATAATTGGGGAGCAAATTATTCGCTAAGTTCTTTTAGTTGTGAGGATTGTGATATGGATGGAATTCCAAATGGTATAGAGGATAGTAATGGAGATGGCATGTTTACGCCACCTATTGCAGGTGTGGCTCAAGATTCTTCCGATATGTGTGATGCTTGTGATCCGTTAGGGATCAGAAATTTTAGTGGTACCTTAGCGGGAGGGGATACTTTGAGCGTGTGTAGAGATCAAGATGCCGCTGCTTTAACAGTAACAACTACTGGCGGTGTAGCACCTTATACGCTTTACATAAAAAGTATTCCTGTAGCTGTTCCTGCTGATAGTACACAGCTCACTATTAATCTTGCAATGTCTGGAGATACTTTTTATGTAAACCCAATAGTAAGTACTGTTTACACACTAGATTCTATTGTTGATAATCTGGGTTGTGCTCTAATGGATAAGGATAGTTTGATGGGGTCTGTTCCAATAACAGTAGAAGGACCCATTACATGGGATGGAGCTAATGGAAATATTCCTGATGATGTCACTTCTTGTACCTTAGATACCATTTTCTTTGATGTAGATGTGGTAAATGCAGGAGATGGTCCTATATTGTATCAATGGCAAATCAGTTCAGATGGGATTAATTTTACCGATCTTGAAAATGGAACACCTTATAGTCATGTAGATAAAGATTCCATGATTATTAGTAACCCTAATGGCTTAGATGGTAATTTTTATAGGGCTAAAGTGTTTACAGAAACCTGTGATACTCTTACATCTGAAGTTGCTACTTTGCAAGTAGAAGGGCCTTTTATCATTGATACGAGCCCAACAACGGAAACAATTTGTGGAGATGTTGCTACTCATACCATTATAGCTAGTACTGATAATTTAGGCTCAGGAACAATCTCTCGACAGTGGCAAGTACAAGACGGTACTGGATGGACAGATATAATAGATGGTTTGATTGGTGATGTAGAGTATAGTGATGCGACTACAGACCAACTGACAATAGTACCTGACCCAGGAAATGTGAATGCTAATCTATCTGGCTTAAATGAATACTGGTATCGTTTAGAAATTTCAGGCACAGGTGGCTATTGTAATGAAATATTTACTGATTCTGCTCAATTATTTGTAGAAGGTCCACTTCTTCATGCTGATAATAAATACCCAGAAAGCACAAAAACTTGTGCAGGAGAAACTGCTTGTTTTGGTGTAGATATTGCAAACCCTGGTGGCGGAACGGTAGAATATCAATGGCAATATAAAACGGCTGACCCATCTTCTCCATGGTCAGATTTAGATAATGGTGGACCTAATGGGTACAGCGGTGTGCGTTCGGATACTATGTGTATCGCAGATGCTGTCGGCTTAAATGGTTATCGATTCCAAGTAAAGATTAATCTTGGAGAGTGTGCGGAAATAGAAACTTCTAATATTACAGGCGAAGAACCAGATACTCTCTTTGTTAGCGAACCCATTTCTTTTGATCTTCAACCACAGAGTGAAGCTATTTGTGGGGGCAATTCGACTACTTTTTCTGTAGAAATAACAGATAATGGAGAAGCAGGTTTTACGCAACAATGGCAGATGAGTAAGGACACAGGTATATCTTGGGTAGATGTGGCAAATGATGCTATATTTAGTGGTGTACTGACTGATGATTTGATAGTCAATACGATGCCAATAACAGATGTTGATGATTTGGATACTTTAAATGGTCGATTATTTAGAATGGCTGTAACTAGTGCTAATTGTCTTACCGAAGTATTTTCTAGAGAAGCAGAATTAAGATTGCATGTGATTGATACTGCAAATGTGGTGGACCCAAGAGATACTACTGTATGTTCTGGAGAGCCTGCCTATTTTGAAGTGGATGTTCCTTATAATAGAGATACACAGGAAATAGTGTACCAATGGCAAATACAGCATCCTATCGACTTCACTTGGATAGATTTAGACAATGTAGGGGATTACAATGGGGTTAAAACGGAACGTTTTAGTATCAGTGATGTCAACGGTTTTAATGGAATGAAATTTAGAGCTTCTATCTCTACTAACAAATGTACTGTATATAATACAAAAGAGGCGACCTTAACAGTAGAAGGGCCATTTGTTTTCGGTGCGGATAATGATGGGCATCCACAAGATACAACGATCTGTCATGGAACACCTGTTACCTTTGAAGCTAACCCAGTTATTGACCTAACTACTAAGGATCCGTTTGGCAATGACAACGCAGGTACAGGTACCTTAACTTATAATTGGGTATTTAATCCTCTTGGTGACTATAATAATCCTGCGGATGTAGACACGGCGACTTGGGCTTTATCAGGAGGAGCTAGTGGTACAGACGGCACTACTTTGACGATCACTAATACAGAAACATTAGAAGGCTTTGCTTTCTGGTTAGAGGTAACATCGGCGGAATGTCAAGATAATCCAACGAAATCTTTACCTGCTATCTTACATATTGATGGACCTTTAGAAGTTACGACGCATCCAGCTTCTACCTCTAATTGTGCAGATGCAGGAGCTATTTTTGCTGCTTCTATAAAGAATAACGGCTATGGAGGGCAACAATCTATCGTGTATAGATGGCAAGAAAAATCGCCTACTGGTACTTGGACAGACATACAGAATGGCGGATTATATAATGGTGCTACTACGGATACTTTAAGTATCGAAGAATTACAAGGGCTAGATAATTACGAATATGCTTTAGTTGCTGAAACGGTTGCTGGCTGTAGTTCTGTTACTACGAATGAAGCTTTATTAGAACAAGTAGGCCCTATTGATGTATTGCTAGATCCAGTAGATATAGATACTTGTTCTGGTCAAAGTGGCTTTTTTGCAGCTACGGTCATTGATTCTACTACGCTTGATGAATCTACTTTAAATTTTATTTGGCAGATAAGTAAGAACGGTGGACTTGATTGGGCAAATATTGATAGTAGTGTAGATCCTGTTTATTCCACAGAAACAACGGATACCTTAAATGTAGATAATGTAGAAGGATTAAATGGCTATCGTTACCGTTTGGCGACTACTATTAAACCAGCTGTTGGTTTATGTGATACGGTATTCTCTCAAGCTGCTAGAATTAGAGCGGAAGGCCCTATTAAATACCAGTCTATCGCTGATTTGGGGGATATTTGTCAAAACTTAGGTACTACTATTAATGCTAAAATTGATGTAGCGAATACAGGTCCAGGTGTACCACAATTACAATGGGAATACCGAGTAGATGCTTCTGGTACTTTCGCACCGCTTACTAATGATAGCATCTATGATGCAACTACCACTAACCAATTATTTATTGATTCCGTCCTTTATATTGATGGCTATCAATACCGATTGACTGGTACTACCGAAAAGTGTAAAGCAACCAATACTTACTTCGTTTCAGATACGGTTACTATAGCTATTCAGTCAGATACATTATTTATGTGTGATTATGATTTGGATGGACTTCCGAATGGGGATAACTATGATCCTGATAATCCTTTATTGGATCCTACGATTGACTATGATTTTGATGATGATAATGATGGCTTACAAGATTCTATTGAGATATATATTACCAATTCTGGCATAGATTCTCTTAGTTCTTTTAATACGAATACACCTGTAGTAGGTACAGATACTCAAACAGCTATTAACGATAGTGAAAAAGATTCTGATAAAGATACCATTAATAATGGGGAAGAAACGGATGATGATGATGGAGATGGAGATGCAGATGACACAGATGTATTTAATGGAGATCCAGTAGATCCTTGTGATCCTATTTTGAGTCCTGCTTGTGTTGGAATAGCAATCGATGTACGAGTTAAATTACAAGGAGCAATGCAAGGGCAAGTGGCAAAGGCATTAATGCGGGATGATCTGCGAACAAACATTGGAGGGAGTCTTATACCTACAGAGGAGCCTTATAGCGATATGTATGTTAAAAGATTAGGGCAGAATACTTCTGAACTAGCTTTCAAGCATGTAGATGACCATCAAAATGAAGTAAATGGAAAACTAAAAGGTGGAGGAGAAACAGCAGAAGCTGACTTATTGAGTAAACAAGCATCGGACGACAATGATATTGTTGACTGGGTATTTGTAGAATTGCGTAGTGGTCTTCAGTTAGATTCTGTTATTGCAACAAGATCGGCACTATTACAGAGAGATGGAGATGTAAGAGATACTGAAGTAGCAACTGCAGCTGACGCAGCTAAAGGCTGGGTAGATGATGCTGGTTATAAATTGTTAACATTCGATAGCACACTCGCTGGGCCTTACTATATATCAGTACGACATAGAAATCACTTGGGCGTTATGACCAACGAAGCAGGAGAATTATCTCCAAAAGTAACGAAGGTTGATTTTTCTGACCCACAAACAAATGCTTTAGGGGTGCATCCACAAAGAATGTTAACAGAAAATCCTCAGTATGATGCGGATGATGTACTTATCGACCAAGATAGTTTAGAGCAACAGATGTGGGCAGGAGATTTAAACTCTGATGGAAAAGTCATCTACCAAGGAGCGCAGAATGATGTATTCGAAATGTTCTCCAATGTACTTAATGCAGTCGGTAACGATGATGGTAAAGATGGAGATCCATTAGATAACTTTATACTCACAGAGTATAAGCGTTCAGACTATAACTTAGATGGGCAAACGATTTATCAAGGCCCTCAGAATGATCGTCAAATGCTTATCTTCAATAGTATACTTAGCTACCCAGATAACAAAGAACACCTCCTAGCTAACTATGTAATACTAGAGCAGTTACCATAGAAATAAGAGTTATAAGTTATAAGTGATGAGTTATTATCCTAATTAGATGTTGACCTATTCAGAACAGAAAGAGGTCAACATCTAATACAGCATAATAACTCATAACTTATAACTCATAACTCATATAAAGATTCACTATGTCAAAACCTTTAACATTGAAAAATATATACTTGATATGGGGCTTATTGCTACTAAGTGTAGTAGGGATGGCGCAAATTGAGACGACTATTGAGCTACAACCAGATGGCGAAACCTATCATGTATATGCTCGCCCTATATCGACTAGTAGTATCTCAACAAATACGATTACAGGAACAGGCCAAATCACTTTAGTAGTGCCAACAGGATTCTCTTATACAGATTTAGAGAATCTGGGAGGTCGTTGGAGTGAAAATGCTAGGGTCAACCGACCATTAGAAAATCCAGAAATGGACTACTTGTCTTTTGGATTAAGTAATGATCGACCCAAAATTGTTTATCGACCTGGAGAAGAAGCCTTGTTATTTTCCTTTAAAAAGGAAGGTGCTTGTGCGGGTAGAATCTATTTAATAGAAAATGATTCTGATCCTTTTGCACAGCTTCCCAATTCAGAAAGTTCTAATCCCGGTAATGATTTAGGGATTATTGATCTCAGTGGAAACTTGGCTGCTTTTGGATATACAGGCAATTATGAACCCTATAAGGCAGATTGTCGAGATTTTGATGGGGATGGTCTAGTCAATAGTATAGAAGATGTTAATGGAAATGGAAAGACAGATGAGGATGAGATGAATATTTATGACGCGGATAGTGATGATGATAATATTGGAGATGGGGATGAAGATGCGAATCAGAATGGCATACAGGATGAAGGGGAAACCGATCCACTAGATATGTGTGATCCCAATACAAATGCTCTTTTTTGTGATTTTGATGAAGATGGTATTCCGAATAGTGAAGATACAGATGATGATGGCGATGGAGTGGAAGACACGGAAGATATTAATTTTTTCGACCCTGAATCAGATTCTGATTTTGATGGAATATCAGATTTAGTAGAAACAACGAATGGCTCTAACCCGCTGAATTCTTGCGATCCTAGCACAACTGTATTTGCTTGTATTGGTAAAGATAATGATGGAGATGGAAGTTTTACAGGAGATGGCATAGATGCAGATAGTGAGTACTATGACCCAGATGACACAGATGCTTGTTCGCCAAATCAGGCATCACCTACCTGTGATTTTGATGGAGATGGAGAAGTCAACCAACAAGATATAGACGATGATGGAGATGGGGTAGTAGATATTTTTGATGTAGACCCTTATAATGTCAATTCTGATAGTGATGAGGATGGCATTCCAGATAATATAGAAGTAGGAGAAGATGGGGTGTATGACGAAGGAAAAGACACCAACCCACTAGATAATGACACAGACAATGATAAAATATTAGATGGCATAGAAGATGCCAACCAAAACGGTATGCAAGACGAGGGAGAAACAGATCCTACGAATGCAGACTCTGATGATGACCTCTTAAAAGACGGAGAAGAGGATACCAATTTTAATGGAATGGTAGATGAAGAAGAAACCGATCCATTAAATGAGTGTGATCCAGATCAAATTTTTCCTTCTTGTGATTTTGATGGGGATGGAATTATCAATTCAATAGACCCAGACGATGATAATGATGGCGTGGCGGATGAAGATGATGTGGAAGATTATAACCCAAACTCTGATAGTGATAATGATGGCGTTTTTGATAATGAAGAAACAGGAGAAGATGGTATGTACGATGTAGGTACAGATACCAATCCTTTGAATCCTTGTGATCCGAATACGAATACGACCTTATGTAAACCAGAAGATTTTGACGGCGATGGATTGTTAGGTAACTATCCTACGGATCATGAAAACTATGATATAGATGATACCAATGCCTGTATCCCAGATCCAACTGTACTAGATTGCGATTTGGATGGTGATGGGGTTGTTAATGCACAAGATGATGATAGAGATGGAGATGGGGTGCCTAACTTAAATGATATTGATCCTTACGATCCTGAATCAGACAGTGATGGAGACGGTATTTCAGATATAGCAGAAACAGGTGGAGATGGTGTTTATGACCCAGATGTAGACTCTAATCCGATGGATGATGATTCAGATAATGATCTAATTCCAGATGGGGTAGAAGATAAAAATAAAGATGGAAAAGTGGATGCTGGGGAAACAGACCCTAGTAAAGCGGATACAGATGGAGATGGCTTAGAAGATGGAAAAGAAGACAAAAATCAAGATGGTATCGTTGATGAAGGAGAAACGAATCCTTTAGATGCCTGCGATCCTACTACAGATGATGGGGCACTTTGTGATAGTGATAATGATGGCATTATCAATGATGAAGACCCAGATGACGATGGAGATGGAGTAGCAGATGAAGTAGATGTCAATCCAAATGATCCTAATTCAGATTCAGATTCTGATGGCATTACGGATATTAATGAAACAGGTGGAGATGGTACGTATGACGAAGGCATAGATTCTAATCCGCTTAGTCCTGACACAGATGGAGATGGCATCCCTGATGGCTCAGAAGATAGCAATTTAGATGGCATGTTAGATCCAGGAGAACTCAATCCTGCAAAAGCCGATACGGATAGCGATGGCATTGCCGACCAAGATGAAGACCTTAACCAAAATGGAATACAAGATAATGCAGAGTCAGATGGGACAAATCCATGTGATCCAGCTCCTTGATTTGGCATCTGTGATTTTGATGGAGATAGTATTCTCAATCAAGATGATGAAGATGATGATAATGATGGGGTAGCTGATGTAGAAGATACCGACCCATTAAACGGAAACTCCGATAGTGATGGAGATGGGATTTTGGATATAATAGAAACTGGCGGAGATGGCGTATTTGACCCAATTACAGATACCAATCCATTAGAGGAAGATAGTGATAAAGATGGTATTAATGATGGGCAAGAAGTACAAGAGGGTTCTAATCCTCTAAATCCTTGTGACCCAGATGCGAATAGCGATGCTTGCGATGGGGTAGACTTGGATGGAGATACGTATTCTCCTGACTTTTTAGCAGATAGTCCAGTGTATGATCCAGATGATACAAATCCTTGTGTGCCAGATCAGACCGCAGGGGCCTGTGATTTTGATGGGGATGGCATCGTCAATCAAGAAGATACGGACGATGATAATGATGGGGTAATTGATGGCTTGGATGTAGACCCGTGGAATGGAGAATCTGATAGCGATGAAGATGGTATTCCAGATGTAGTAGAAATAGGAAATGACGGGAGTTATGATATAGGAATAGATACAGACCCATTGGATAATGACACAGATGATGATGGCATTATAGATGGCATAGAAGATAAAAACCAAAATGGAGAAACGGAAGCCGATGAAACGAATCCCCTAAATCCAGATACAGACGGAGATACCGTCAAAGATGGCGATGAAGATAAAGATGGTAACGGCTCGATAGATTTTGGAGATTCTGATCCTATAGATCAATGTAGCCCTAATCCTATCTACGCTACTTGTGATTTTGATGGAGATGGCGAGATAAATGAAGTAGACACAGATGATGATAACGATAGTGTAGCAGATGTAAATGATGCAGACCCTTTTAACCCTAACTCAGATAGCGATAGAGATGGTATTTCTGATGCGGAGGAAACAGGGAATGATGGAATTTATAATTCAGCAGTAGATAGTGATCCGTTAAGTGCTTGTGATCCTAATCCGAATGTGTTAGCATGTAATACAGTAGATTTGGATGGAGATGGATATGTGCCAGGCATTGATGTGGATGATCCACAAAATGACCCTGATGATACGAATCCATGTATACCAGACGTATCTGCTGGTCAATGTGATTTTGATGGCGATTCAATTATCAATAGTATTGATTTGGATGATGATGGCGATGGACTAGCAGATCTCAATGATATTGCTCCTTACGACCCTGAATCTGATAGTGATTTAGACGGTATTTCAGATGCAGATGAAATCGGCAAAGATGGTGTTTATGATATTGGTAAAGACACTAATCCATTAGAAGCAGATACAGATAAAGATGGTATTAATGATGGCGCAGAAATTGCAGATGGTACGGATCCTTTAGATCGCTGTGATCCTGACCCGATAGTAGGTGGTTGTAATACCATCAATCCTTGTACTATTGATCCTATTTCAGGAGCATGTGATTTGGATGGAGATGGCTTAGTCAATAGTGAAGATGATGATGATGATGGCGATGGTATTTTGGATATAGCCGAAGATGTAGATGGCGACGGAGAATTTACGGACGATGATACAGATGGCGATGGTATTCCTGATATTATAGATGCTGACTTTTTTGTGTATGTGTCTATCAAAACCTACTTACAAGGAGCGTATGATCGAACAACAGGTTTAATGACAGATCATTTAAGAACTCGTGGATTTATTCCGATGGAAGAACCTTTTACTGATCTAGAGATTGGTGGTAAAAAACCTTTCACGCACGTTGGTCTAGGTGGGAGAGAAGTCTTGAAAGCTGCTGTATTAGAAGTAGAGGGGGACAATGCTATCGTTGATTGGATATTCTTAGAATTGCGCAATGAAAATGACAAAGAAACGCCTATCCAAACTAGGTCGGCATTGATACAAAGAGATGGAGATATTGTAGATTTAGACGGGGTAAGTTCTGTAGCATTTCCAACGTTTGAAGGCAACTATTATGTAGTAGCTAAACACCGGAATCACCTAGGCGTAATGACAGCTACAGCTATACCATTAGGTAAGGAAGAAGATGCCTTGATGCTCAATTTTACAGACGGCTCTACCAAAACTTGGGGCGAAAATGGTCTAAAAGACCAAGATGGTACAATGGTCATGTGGGGTGGAAATACAGACGGCAACCAATACATTATCTTCCAAGGTAGTGGGGTAGGTATACCAGATACAGATGGTATTTTCTTCACTATTTTCTTAGATGAACTAAATACGAACGCCATATACAACCACATTTCTATGGGCTACTACCTAAGTGATTGTAATATGGACGGAGATGTCAAATACCAAGGATTAAGCAACGATATAGATGATTTGATTTTCTTTAATATCTTAAGTCACCCTCAAAATCCAAGCTTTTTCACCAACTTCTTCATACAAGAACAAATACCGAGTAAAAAATAAGTGATGAGTTATAAGTGATGAGTTATTACCTACCTTATATGTTGACTTACGTATAATTACATCTAAGTCAACGTCTAGTATAATAACTCATAACTTATAACTCATAACTCCCTTTTAACCCTCTTTTTCTAATTTTAAAAACAAATAGAACATGAGACTAGGGCGAATCTTTTATGCTACCCTTTTATTGGTTGCCAGTCAGTATAATGTAAAGGCACAAGTGCAATTCTTGTTAGATTTAGATCCGAATACAGAAATCTATACGGTATCTATGCTACCAGAGGTTACTTGGGAACATCCTTATAATAGGACAGCAACCGCTCAAATTACTTTAAAAGCACCAACAGGCTTATTTAACTTAGACGAATTTATGTCTTTGACACCCGGTGTTGAATGGCTAATGAATTCCAGAGTGAATAGTCCAGCGGAAGCGCCAGCCTATGATTACTTATCTTTTACATTGATTACAACAGGATTAGAACCATTAGACTTTACCTCTGGTAAACCTACCAAATTATTCTGTTTTAAAAACCTGACAGCAGATTGCAGCGGAGAAGTAGCATTAATGAATAATAAAAAAGATGCTTTTTTACCACCTAATTCCAGAAATGTTAATGTTGGCAATTCTATGGGCGTACATGGCGCTCGTGGAGAAGCCTATACGGGCAATGTGAGTGATAAAGCGTATGATTGTAGTGTAGGTAAAACAAAAGTAGAGGAGGTTACGCCAATTCTTCAAACGGTACATGAAACGATAGAACTACAAACTCAAATCTTTCCAAATCCAACGAACAATATGGTTAATGTTGCTTTTTCCTGGGACAAAACAGAGGGAGATAAGCAAGTATTAGTCTATAATAGCATAGGAGAATTAGCACAATTCTCTAAAGAAAAAGTGACAGCAGGTACTAACAAATTAAGTTTTGATGTATCTACTTTACCAAGTGGCATTTACAATTTAATCTTAGTAGAGGAAGGAGAACGAGTATATCTAGGAAAGATGATGAAAGTAAAATAGCCATTAGATGGCTGACCTGTTAGATGGTTGAATTGTTGACTGTCAACGTCTTGCATGAACCATCAAGCAACCTAACAATAGAACTATATACAACACCACTTATAAAAACTGCGAAATTTTTTGAAAAACAAAAGAAAAATTAGTGTGCGAGATTCCTTAAAAGAATAACAAATACGAATTCTTTTCTTACTTTTTTCTACTTCGCTAATAAACATTCACCCAATATATTTTGGCAGCCAGTACCTATAAGGTACTGGCTTTTTTCGTTACCTCTTTTTGATGGTGAAAAATCATACAGCATAATTAAGTAGTCGGACAAACTTTTTTGATGGTCAGTATCTACATTTACTTAATAATAAAATTCCTATTTTTGCCAATAGAAAAAAGATAGATAGATGATCATAGATTTCAATTTAGTAGCACTTCTTGATTTACTTGCTTTTGTACAAGGTAGTTTACTTGGTGTTTTGCTAATGTTTAAAAAGAAAGAGCACATCTCCTACTTTTTATTGGGGTTGTTTATATTTATGTATAGTTCGGAACTATTGATTTCTATATTGTTTGATTTGGACATCTATCCACAAAAGCCTAATTTAATTTATCTACCGATTACGTTCTATTTTGGATTTATGCCCGCCTTATATTTATATGTTAAAAGTCTGTCAGAAACCATTAATTGGAAGAAATATATTTGGTTATTCCTACCTGTTCTCATTGAATTCCTTTTTCTTATAGGCTTATTTTTGCAGCCAGTTGCCGAAAAAATAATGCAATATGAAAATGATTGGGTGCTTAGTTTCTATTCGATATATATTGACTTCGCAATGATTTACGCCATGAGCTACGCACTATTTATTCTAAGACTGATTGTCAAACATGGGAAAAAAGTAAAAGACTATTATTCGAATGCCCAAGGAAAATTACTGAATTGGGTCTGGTGGATATGTGTCATTATTATCCTCCTTGATTTATCATTATTACTAGGAAGTAATATTGGTCAATCTACTTACATGGAATATACTTACCCAATTACCTCTGCTCTTAATGTCATTTTTATTTTCTGGGTTGCGCTTTCTGGGTTTAGGCAAAAAGTAGTGGCTTTACCAACCTTAAAAGCAGAACCAAGGGATGAAAAAAATATACCTATATCTCTAGCAGCTAATAAGGAAGATGTGGAGACTTACCAAAAAGTACTAGCCTTTTTAGAAAAAGAAAAGAAGTTCACGAATCCTGATTTGCATTTAGCTGACTTAGCCAGCCAACTGCATCTTTCTCAACGCCACCTTTCTGAGTTAATCAACAAACAATCTGGTACGAATTTCAATCAATTTATCAATCAATTGAGAATTGTTGAGGCAAAAAAGTTATTGGTGGATGATAATTATTCCCACATCAATATTTTAGGCATCGCTTACGAATGCGGATTCAATTCCAAATCTGCCTTTTATGCGGCCTTTAAAAAATCAGTTGGTCAAACGCCTTCCAAATATCAGAAACAGACTAGATTAGTTTCCATTAATTGATTAGTCCAGAATCCTGTAATTAAGTACGGAATCCCTATTTATAGACCCTTCTTGCGTAATTCAAGACTTTTTTTGTAGCTAAATTACAGACTTTTGTTTTGTGGAATTTAGTAAGGTAGCTTAAATATTCTTGTCTAGTGAATTATTCGCTCTTTAGAATAAGTGAATTGGTTAAAAGGAAAAAGAGTTAAACAAATGGTTTTGTTCGATTCTTTTTTAAACATAAAAATCATGAAAAAGCTCTTAGCAATTATTTTAATTTTAATGACCTTGACCTCTTGTGAATCTGTAATGATGGCACTCTCTGAAGAAAAAGCAGCAAACTTTCAAGTTGTAGGAGATAAGGCTTATGTAAACGGAGTCCTTGGCAAAAAAGCGCATAAGGAATTTATGAAAACTATCGAGAAATACCCCAATATCAAAACATTGATTTTACAAAATGTACCAGGTTCAATAAGTGATGAATGGAATGTCTTAACCTGTAAAGAAGTGCGAACAAGAGGCATTAATACCTACCTTGAATCCACTTCTAACATCCAATCTGGAGGGGTCGATTTGTATATTGCTGGCGTAAAAAGATTTTCTGAACAAGGGGCGAAAATTGGCGTGCATTCTTGGAGTAATCTTAGAAAAGATGGAAAAGAGTACCCGCCTGAACATGAAGAACACACTATTTTCGTGGATTACTTTAAAGTTATAGAAAGAGACACTTCTTTTTATTGGTTTACCCTCCGAGCAGCCCCTGCTGACGGAATGCACTTTATGACAAAAACTGAAATAGAAAAATATGATATTGTAACTGATTGGGTCAATTAGAAATAAGGGACAAGTTTATCCACTTGGTTGATATTCGTTTGTTTTAAACTCCAACTTCAACCTCAACTCCAACTTCAAAACTAGACGTTGACACCTCTGTGCTAGGTCAACAATTAGTTTTGAGGTTGAGGTTGAAGTTCTTTTTGAAGTTAAAAAGTGTCAACTACTTTTGATTTTAGATAAACTTGTCAAATAAGGATATAATTATTATAATAATCATTTGATTATAAAAAAGTCTATCCCTTCTTCCTAAATTTAAATCCTGATTATCTTTATCACTCAAGACATATTGGATAATTTATTGTTAATAAAAATTCTTTCAATGAACTTTTTTTACCCTTTGTTTAACAAAAAAATAAACGCCTTTTTGCTTAGTGTATTTTTGCTAAGTTGCCTTTCGACTAAGGTAAGAGCACAAGTTAAAAGTACTGATTGGCAAATGAATGCAGCAACTGTTAGAACTCAATCTACGATATCTGCTATTCCAAATACTGCATTGCGTACAACTATTTCTATTGACAAATTTAAACAAAAACTACGTTCTGAGAAACAAGAAATTCAAATCCCAAATCCTGAAGGTCGGTTTGAAACATTTGTAATAGAACCAACAAATGTAGTCGCAAGAGAAGTGGCACATTTATATACCATTAAAACTTTTAGAGGGTATAAGAAAAACGACCCATCCGTAGGAATTGCTGCGGATATTAGTGACGGCGGTTTTCATGCCGCAGTCCTTACTGCTAATACTACTTATTTTATTGAACCAATAAATACTAAGACAGCTAGTCAATATGCTGTTTTTTATAAACGATCATCAAGCAGTAGTAAGATAAACTGTTTGGTGAAAACAGCCGCAGATAAAAAACTCCAAACCCACCAAGCAAATAAAAGAAGTGCGCCTTCCACGAAAAGAACTTATAAATTGGCAATAGTAGCAACGGGAGAATTTGGCCAACAATTTGGCGGAAGCCCTTATAGTGCTACTAATGTTTTAAATGCACTTGCGGCTGGAGTAAATATGCTTGATGTTGTGTTTTTAAGGGATTTGGGGGTAAACTTCACCTTAGTATCTACTGCCGCTATGGTTTTTGAAAACCCTGCTACAGACCCTTATGATGTCGATAATGAAGAGGATATTGCAGCAGAAAATGAAACAATAATTGGCAATGCAGTAGGTGGCAATGGATATGACCTTGGACATGCAGTGATTTGGGATGAGATAGGTGGTGCTGCTGTACCCGGTGTTTGTGACGAAACAGAGAAATATAATGCCTATTCTGGTGGAGTTGGAACAACTACCGAGTTTTGGATAAGTTTGGTCGCTCATGAAGTTGGGCATCAATTTGGAGCACGACATAATTTTGCATCAGCAGAATGTGAGACCTCTGCGGATAATTTTAGGTATGAGCCAGGAGAAGGGTCTTCTATTATGGGGTATGCAAGTATTTGTGACATATCCGCACAGTATGCCGAAATTTCTGACCCTTATTTTCATTATGTCTCTATTGCGAGCATGGTAAATTTTCTCGAAACTGCTACTTGTGCAACGACTAGTGCAAATGGTAATGCCAATGACCCCATTCCAACCGCACATGATGATATTACGATTCCCAAACAAACCCCATTCCTTTTAGTGGGTAGTGCCACCGATGCCAATGATGGGGCTAGTAGTCTAACTTATAGTTGGGAACAATTTGATGGTGGTGCTAGCGCAACTACTGGTCCTCCAGACTGCAATAGTACGAATGCCCCTTTATTCCGATATCGACCACCTATGAGTACGAGTATTAGAAGTTTTCCTCAATATACAGATGTTTTGGCAGGTAATAATGACCAACAATGGGAAAAGTTGCCTTGTACTGCGAGGGAAATTAATTTCTCTTTAGCCGTCAGAGATAACAATCCAAACTTTGGAAGAACGGCAAATGATTTAATGAAAATTACGGTAGCGAATACTGGTCCATTTAATGTGACGGCTCCAAACGGTGGGGAAACATTAACAGGGAATAGCGCATCGACGATTACATGGACAGTCAATGGAACAAATGCACATTGTGCTAATGTCGATATTTTATTATCAACGGATGGAGGAGCAACTTTTACTGTTATTGCGGATGCTACGACTAATGATGGTACTGAAAGTGTGATGATTCCAAATACAGCAAGTACAACGGCTCGAATAATCGTTCGTTGTGATGTAACAGGAGGTTTTAGAAGTGCTTCTACTTTTTATGATATTTCTAATGCCAATTTTACCATAACTGCAGAAACGCCAAGTGGTTGTGAAACGGACTTGGCAGTATCTAATTTTGCCAATCCAACTGTAAGTGGAGATTATAGTGCTAGTAACACCATCACTTCTGATAAAAAATTAGCGGATGCTAGTGCGGTAAATTTTTATGCAGGAACTTCTATTACTTTAAAACCTGGGTTTGAAGTGCCAAACGGAGCTCAATTTTTAGCAAAAATTCAAGATTGTTCAACTGTGCAAACAACTTGTGACTGCCAATTAGATACGATGGGATTATTTAATTATTTATCCAGTCTGACGCTCAAAGAACAAGAACCGCTAGAAATTAGTATAGAAAATGCCACGTCAACTTTTGCGGTACTACATGGCACTATTGGCGCTAGTACACCGAATAAAGTGCAGAATTTAATTAATAATTTTCCGAATGTGACTACACTAGTTTTCACTACCATTCCTGGAAGTGAAGACGATGATGCAAATCTAATAGCAGCAAGAGCAGTCAATGAAAAAGGGTATACTACCTATCTTCCAGCAGTTAATGCTTTTGCTAATACGCTTAATTTTGAGGCATTTATCGCTTCTGGTGGAACTGATTTATTTTTGGCAGGTAAAACTAGGGTAGCAGATGAAGGTGCGGAAGTTGGGGTACACGCATGGGCAAATGGCGAGGGCAATCAAGCAACAGATTTCCCAAGAGGAAATGCGGTACATCAACCTTATATTGATTATTATGTAAGTCTTGGATTTAGTACGATGGCGGCAGAAGATTTCTATTATTTTACCATAAATGCAGCTCCAGCAGCGAGCATTCATAAGATGACAGCGGCGGAATTACAGCAATATAATATTAGAACTTGTTTCCGACCTGCTAATTGTAATAATAATGGGAATCAAGACCTAGAATTAAGATTTGACAACTTAGATTATGGGGATTATTCTCAGAATGATGCCATTCTTGCTGCCCCAGAGCCATTCTTATTATCTACTTCAACGGCAGCGTCTTTTGCGGCTAATAATATTCAACTATATCCAAATCCAACAACGAATCAGTTTACAATTGGATTTCCTGATTTTAGTGGTCAATCGTACCAGATTCAGTTAACCAATCTAAACGGGCAATTAGTTAGTCAACAAATAGTTACTTCGGAGAATGTAGCTATTGATGTGACGAATTTAGCAAATGGTTTGTACGTAGTGAAGTTGATTACCGCAGATAAAATATTTAGCGATAAGCTCGTTATCCAAAGAAAGTAATTCTTTGATAAAATTACTTTTGAAAGTGCCAAGGTAGTAATTCTACTATCTTGGTATTTTCCTCCTAATCCGAATTAAAAAATCTCTCAATTAAATATTTAAGTTTAATGACTATTTAGATTTTCCTTAAGAGGTCGGGCATATTTATTTGGATAATAATTGATAGGTGTTTTGATAGATAGATAATTGTTTGTCAATGTCTTATATGCAACAATCAAACAATCTTACAATCAAATAATTTTGCCCGACTACTTACTCTCAACTTTTATTACAATATAATTAACTGGAATTTAGCCATTAACCTTTGGTCTTTAGTAAGAGCCTGGAAAGGCTTGATCTATAGGTAAAACTTTTAATCACAGTCGCTATTTTATGCCGAGTGTAGATAAAGTCATTGCTTATTTTCTAATACCAAGCAATAGCATACCAACGACTAAAGACCAATGGCTAAAGTCAATTTTAAACTATCAATAATAATGATACACACAACAACAAGATTTCTAATTATTTTTATATGTTTACTAATTGCTATTCCATACTCTTTTTCACAATTAGATAACAATATTCAAACAACTAGCAAAGAAGTCTACAATTTTCCCCCACCAATGGACGACCCTAGTTTTCCATTTACAATTGTTACAATTGAAGAGAGCACGCCTGAATGGGCTAAAAAGCTATATGTGCCTAACCCCAATATCAACGAAATCCAACGATTACATAATATTTGGCGGAAAAATAATCCCACCGTCAAAAATGGACATACTCGGAATTTTAGAAAATTGACCAAATATTTAGCCCATTATCAATACGTCAATGCAGAAGGATTTATTGACCTTCCTAACAATAAAAAAACACAACTAAAAAGTGCTAAAATTTTAAGAGATAGAGCCAAATTTCAACAACAAAACCGACAATCTACCTCTCGAAGTAGCGGTAATAATACCAATTGGGAATTAAAAGGCCCAACCTTTATGAAACGGACAAATGGTACTTTGGCGAATGAACATATTAATGTCTATTCTATCACTCAATGTTTATCCAATACAGATGTGCTATATTGTACAACGGAAGATGGCGGCACTGTTTTCAAAACAACGGATAATGGACTGAATTGGTCTAGTGTATCTGACAATTTGATTACCAATATGGGGTCTCGAAACATTGAAGTAGCCCCTTCTAATCCTAATATCGTTTACCTCTGTACACAGCATGATATTTATAAAACAACGGTCGGTGGTAATACTTGGACCTCGGTCTATAATGCAAATGACGTAGCGAACTTGACCTTAATTATTCATCCTACCAATCCAAATATTGTGATGGCTGGAGGGAGTAAGGGCATTTTAAAATCTATTGATGGTGGCACAACTTGGACGAATCCTTTACCAGATAAGTTGGTCTATGATTTAAGGTACAAACCAGGAGATACGAATGTAATTTATGCGTTAGTGGATAATGCGACCACTAAACAAACTGATTTTTATAAATCGACCGATGCGGGAGAAACTTGGTCGGTACGAACTACTGGCTGGCCAACTGCGGCATCCACTAGTAATTCAGGTGGGCAAATGACCACTTGCGATGCTTATAACCATATTATTTATGTGTTTATTGGCGCATCTTGGACGGGTACATCTGATGATAAAAGAATCAAGATTTTAAAGAGTTCCGATTATGGAGAGACTTGGACGTTAAAAGTAGATTATGATAATGCCAAAAACATCAATAGCGGACAAGGGTATTATGATTGGGATATTGAAATGTCTGATGTAGATTCCAATATAATTGCCCTTGGTACACAAGGAAGTTGGATTACCTATGACGACTTTGCCACCGTTACACCCGATATGCGTCATGCTTGGCATGGACACGAAGACATCCAAGAAATGCTTTTTAATGGCACAGAAATTTGGGTCGTCAATGACGGCGGCATCACTAAGTATGAAAATGATTCCCTTTACAATTATGAGGCTAGGTCAAAAGGAATAAATGCTATTAGTTATTGGGGCTTCGACCAAGGTTGGAATAAAGATGTAACCATGGGAACACATTATCACAATGGTTCCTCTGCTACTCATGAAAATTATGAAACGAATGCTGGGATTAATTTTGGTGGCGCAGAACCACATTTTGCCTTGGTGGCTCAACCGAACGGAGAACGAGTCGTTTCTAAAGGTTATGGTTCGGTCAATGGCTATACGATGCCCGATGCACAGAACGGCACTTTTACTACTTTTAATTATACGCTAACTCCAAATAACGATTATATTATTGGTAATAATGGCGCTACTCATCCGCTTTATTATAACACCCATTATCAACCGCATGGCAACAAATTAGTCAAAACAGAAGACTTTGGAGTTACGTGGGATAGTATTTATATTTTTCCAGCCACAGATGATTATGTCTGGGATGTTCGGATGACTCGGGCAAATACACAAGCTATTTTTGTAACTACTTTAAGAGATGCTGGCGCAAATATTTATCGTTCCCTAGATGGTGGACAAAGTTTTACCAAAATTACGCCACCAGATTTTATGAATGTACATCCTAAAACATTCAATCTTTCCATATCGAATGAAGATGAAAACACCTTCTACTTAATGTGTAATAAATGGGGTACTAGAATTGCCAAAACAACCGATGGTGGAGCAACTTGGGTGAATCTGGGTTCGACTACTTTAGACGGTTATGGTGGATTTAAAATTATGGCGGTTGACGGTACAGACGGCGGTGTATATCTTTCAACGGGGTCAAGTATTTTTTATAGAAATAATACCTTACCTGACTGGGTAGCATTAACAGAAGGAACGCCTGCGAATACTGAAAATAAATTCATTCACCCCTTTTACCGAGATAATGAATTGAGGATTGCTACTAGCAGAGGTATTTATGGGGCAAAATTATACGATACACCTGTTTTGAAAGAGGTTTTACTCCAACCAACGGTTCAACAACGAATGACCGAGTGTAATAGAGATACTTTTTATTTTGATGATTATTCGGTAGTAGAACATGCGGGGGCAGCTTGGTCTTGGACTTTTCCTGGCGCTACCTATGTAAGTGCTACGAATGTGCGAAACCCTATAGTAGTCTATGGAAATCCTGGACAATTTGATGTTACGATGTCGATTACAAAAGGAGGGCAAACCTTTAGCAAGCGTATCGAAAAAATGGTAGAAGTTGGGAATGCTTGTAGCATTATTGAAGAGCTTGCTGGCAAAGCCATGTCCCTTAGCGGTGGAAGTGATTATATGGTAACCGCTCCCTTGAATTTAACGACTACAGAATTGACCATTTCAACTTGGGTAAAAAGAACAAGTGAAACCGTTTATTATAACGGTCTGGTCTCTGCCAATACCCCTAATGGAGCGGTTACTTTGAATTTAGGAAATGGCCCTGAACTGCGCTACCATTATCCCGGTACTACCGAATGGGACTGGAATTCAGGGCATAATTTACCATTAAATGAATGGGCGCATGTTGCTTTAGTTATTAAACCTACAGAGACTAGAATTTATATGAATGGTGTTCCTGCTATTCGAGACAGAACGAGTAGTCCATTGTCTCCTATGGTCATCAATTCAGGTATTGAAATTGGGGCACAAAATGGAGTTAGAAACTTTCCTGGTGACTTTGACGAAGTAGCTATTTGGAAAAAAGCCTTAACGGAAACAGAGGTTAAAGAATGGATGCACCTGACAAAAAATCCTGCTGCGGATGCTGATTTAATCGCTTATTATCAATTTAATGAGGAAGAAGGTATTGTTAATGATAAGGCCGGTAGTTTATATGGACATATAGTAAATGGAGGGCAACGAATTATTTCTTCTGCTCCAGTTGCTGGTGGTTTTAGTGATACCCAAAACGAACTAAATGGTACGGCAACTTTTACAAATACGGATGTGGAAGTAACGTTCACAGCTCAAAATGGGGCAGAAGTAGTCGCGACCAAAATTAATACGACACCTTATAATTTAAATGGCTTAATGGAAGGAGATGCACCTTTGGCAAGTGAATATTGGGCGATTCATCGGTTTGGCGAAGGTGATTTTAACGCTAATTTGACTTTAAAATCAAGTACTGATTTAAGTAGTACTGAACAAAACGCTCCTTGCCAATTAGCCCTTTATGGTAGAAAAAACACGTCTGATTTTGATTGGGAATTTATTACAGTAGCCACTGCCGTAGATGCTGCAAGTGATAAAATGACATTTGAAAATATTCGTTCTTTTGACCAATATTTGGTCACTAAATCGACACAAGCAATTATTAGAGGAAAAAGCCCTGTCCTATTAAAAAATACCGTTTTAAATGCTATTTCTGCGGAAAGTAATTATACCATTTCTGCCGCTAATTTAAGTGCTAATTTACAGATTAGCGCACCAAATGGTTTTGAAATTTCTACCACTAGCGGTTCAGGGTTTACGAATAATTTAAGCCTAAGTCCTACGGCAGGAAAAATTGCAGCCACGACAATTTATGTACGATTTACACCAACGGAAAAACGTTTGTACCAAGAATCAATCACCCATAGTAGCACAGGAGTTGCCAAATTTTTAATGGAAATTTCCGCTTATGGCATTGAATTAGACCGTTTCCCAGGAACCGCTTTAAAGGTCGATGGTTCAAATGATTATGTAGGTGTTCCTAATAATGCTTTGTTCCAATTTGGAACTAGCACCGATTTTTCTCTTGCATTATGGATAAAAACGGAGAATTGGAAAAATGATGCCTCTTTGCTTTCTAATAAGGACTGGGATAGCGGGAACAATAAAGGCTGGAATATTGCGCTAGCCACCGACGGTAAAGGCATTGATATCAATGTCGGAGATGGCAGCAATCGAGCAGACTTACAAGCTGGCAATATGAATGATGGGCAATGGCATCACATCGCCGCTACTTTTGATAGAGATGGACAACTAAGTTTATATATTGATGGCGTTTTAGCGCAAAATACTTCTATGGCAAATGTCGGAAATATTGATAACACCTTCCCTATGGCATTTGGTAGAGATGGAGAAAATGAATACTTTTTTGATGGCTTATTAGATGAAATAAATATTTGGAATACGGTACTTACGGTAGAACAAATAAGAGAACAGATGCATTTGACCCTAAGTGGTAAGGAGCCAAATCTATTAGCTTATTATCAATTTAATGAAATTTCAGGGGATGCAATTGATTATATTAATAATTTAAATGGAACATTTTATAAAGAAGCAATACGCAGTACTGCAACTGAACCTGTAGGTGGTGGTTTTTCTACTACTCAAGATGTTATAAACAACGGTGCGATTATTTCTTTTACTAACACAGATATAAGTGCGGTGTATAATGTACCGACCACTAATGTTGTTGCTACTAAATTAAATATAGCTCCAAATACTGTTGCGGGCATTGGTGGAGGCGAAACGGCTGCCGACCAACAATATTGGGTGGTCAATCATTATGGAGGCGTAAACATTAATGCTAATTTGACCTTCACTTTAGGAGAAGATATAACAGGTACAGAGTCGGCAAGTGGCATTAAATTGTACGGTCGAAACCAGACGAGTGATGGCGATTGGACACTTATTGCTGCAGCGAATAGTATTGATGCCGCCAATAATACGGCGACATTTAATAATGTGATGACCTACCAACAGTACTTAATTACCAAAGTTGCTTTCCCTAAAATATCGGTGGATAAAACTGATTTTACTTTTGCAAATGTGGATGTAACTACAAATAGTTCGGAGACATCTTTTATAGTTGCTGGAACAAATTTAACAACAAACATCAACCTTGCCGCCCCTGCTGGTTTTGAAATTTCATTAACTAGTGCTACTGGTTTTGCCAATAATTTAACGGTAGCACAGTCAGGTGGGACGGTAACTGCGACGACTATTTATATGCGTTTTGCACCAACTGCTGCTGGGTATCAATCGGGTGATATTGCGCTTACTAGCACAGGTGCAGCCAATCAGTTACTTAGACTCGATGGAACAGGGGTGGTACCAGAAATTGAAATTAGACAAGCTGCTACTATTTTAACAAGTGGCGGAACGGTGGACTTTAGTAATCACGCCGTTGGGGAATCAATCACGGAGACCTTTACTATAAAAAACACGAATTTAGGTACCTTAAATCTTAGCAATTCTCCAATTATAACAGTTACTGGAACGCATGCAAGTGATTTTGTGCTAACAGAAAGTCCAGCAAATATTGCACTAAGTCCTAATGAATCTACGACGTTTAAAATTACTTTTACTCCTTCTTCCGCAGGTGCAAAATCCGCAATGATAAGCCTCGTTAATAATGATGGGGATGAAAATCCATATACTTTAAATCTAACAGGTTCGGGTGACCCAATTCCAACAATTATGGTTAGTAGTTTGACAGATTTTGGTAACCAATTAGTGGGCAGTACTTCTGTAGAAAAAACGTATACCGTATCAGGTACAAATTTATTGGACATAGTGACGCTTTCAACTACTGGAGGTTTTGAAATATCTTTGTCAATTGGTTCAGGTTTCGCTTCTACACTTACACTAAATCCTAGCAATGGTACTTTGGCAACGACTACTATCTATGTACGCTTTGCACCACAGGGTGTTAATACGTACAAGGGTTCGATATTGCACGCCTCTGAAAAAGCGACGACGCAAATAGTGACGGTTAATGGCAGTAGTAGTAAGCTTGCGGAAACAGTTCCCGGGAATGCTATTAAGTTTAATGGAAGTAGCGATTATGTAAGTATTCCAAATAATCCAATCTTTCAATTTGGAGCTAGTACAGATTTTACGGTTGCGGTGTGGATGAAAACAACTAATTGGCAAAATGATGCGTCTATTGTTTCTAATAAAGATTGGGATTCAGGAAGTAACAATAGTTGGAACATCGCCTTAGCTACAGATGGTAAAGGTATTGACGTTAATGTCGGAGATGGTAGCAACAATAGAGCAGATTTACAAGCAGGAAATATTAATGATGGTGGATGGCATCATATTGCTGCCACCTTTGATAGAGATGGTCTAGTTACTTTATATATAGATGGTATTTTCCAACAAAGTACGTCAATGAATCATGTTGGAGATATAAATAGTGGTTTGCCGCTAACTTTTGGTAGAGATAGTGAAAACGAATACTTTTTTGATGGCTTTGTGGACGAAGGAAAAATTTGGAATACGGCACTTTCTGGTCAACAAGTCCGAGAGACTATGCATATTACCTCCGAATGGAATAGTCCTAATTTAATTGCCTATTACCAATTTAATGAACTTAAATATGGAAGTGTTTATAATCTGAAAGGTAGTGCACATGGTTCGATAATAGGAGGAGATAGAGAAATATCAACGGTACCAGTCGGCGGTGGTTTTGCCAACACTAAAACCGAAAGTGCTAGTACCATTTCTTTCACAGATACAGATGTGGACATCAACTTTACTACCCAAAATAGTGCAGAAGTAGTTGTTTCAAAAATCAACTTAGCACCGAATATCAGCCCAACAGGTTTAACTAGAATTTTCAATAGTCAATATTGGGCCATTCATCGTTATGGAACAGGTGCTTTTGCAGGTAATATTACCTTCAAAGTAGCGGAAGATTTAACCACAGATGACCAACAATCGCCTGATAAAATAGTACTCTATGGGCGAAATTTTAATAGTGATGCTGCTTGGACTTTGGTAACTGCGGCTACCGCTGTTGATGCCGCCAATAATAAAGCAACTTTTGATGCAATCACCAAGTTTGACCAGTTTATAATTGGGTCTTCTTCGGGTGGTTCTGCGATTAGGCCAGCTGATTGTATTCCAGATATGGTTTATGAAAATAGAAATGATTTACCCAATTTGAATAGTTCGACGACTTATATCAAAGCAGGAAATATTAACAATAGTGGGGAAGTGCTTATCGAAAGCGGTCAAAATATCCTGTTTAGAGCGAAAGATTATATTCAATTAATGCCTGGATTTACGGTAAAAGCAGGAGCTGAATTTACGGCTAAAATTGAAGATTGTAGTGCAGGAATACTAGCAGATGCCCCAGCACAGGCAAGAATAGCACCGATAGTTCAACAAGCTGAAATCAAAACTGCCTTGGATATAAATGTCTATCCAAACCCTTTTGAAACTCGATTATTTATTGATTATCGAATTAATAAGGAAGCGCAAGTGACGATTCAAGTATTTGATATGCTTGGCAAAAAAGTACAAGATATTTTGTTAGATAAGCACAGAAAAGCGGGTACTTATCAAGCTGAGTTTACGAGTCGAAATCTGACGGTAGGTATTTATATTTTGAGGATTCAGGTAGATAAGGAGGTTTCTCAGCGGAAGGTGATGATGAGTAGTCAGAGGTAGAGTAGCCGATTATCGGCTAGGGCTATTTTTAAATTTAGGAACGCTGTATAAATAAGTTTACACTCTTGGCTGCTTATTTTACCCCTATTTTTTCCTTTAAAATCAGTCATTATTATATCAACATAACTCCCGATTTTAAAGAAAAAACTAGGAACAAAATAAGCTACCCAAGAATGTAAACTTATTTA
>JAYJMJ010260225.1:0-14869 GCA_036873875.1 Laminaria ephemera | reverse complement strand
TTTTTGGGCGAGGTGTAGAGCTCCTCAAGTGAGGAGCCCGAGAAAAAAAATGGTGCACCTCTATTGTAGCATGCGTCAGCAGTCAGCGATGACAGCTACTGTAAGGGTAGATCGATGGTTTGGTGGTTATAGCTGCCGGTTCATACAACCAGGAATAGTTTTCGTCATTCCAAATTAAGTTATGACGGCGGTGAAACTGCTAGTGCACCTGTGTCTCCACCGGCTGACCGCTAGCTATGTGGTTACGGCGTATGTCCACTGAACGGTTCATACGACCTGTCTCATTCGTTAAGAAACGGCATCAGGTTACGCACACGGTTTTCGCTGCGGACGTACGTGCGTGTACACTGACGAAATCACCTGTGGCGGCGACTACCACGTAGGCTATAAAACTATTATTTTTAGATTCACTATCAACATTAACAACGATATGGTGTGTGTCTAACACTACATTCCACCTTATGTTTTTTTGGGTCACGTCAGGTTACGACGAGGGCGATTGCTGCGAATGCACCTGTACCTCGGACACGTTCACATGTGGCGACGCCTCCCACGGCGGCTACATGTGCCTCGATCCAAGCGCCTCTTGCGGTAACGGCGACGACGACGCCACTCTTCCCGATGATGATGAAGATGATGATGATTCTGGCGTAACTGCCGACGACGTCATCTCATATCCGAAGAGTTATTCTACTTCGGACACACAAGAAACATCCAGCTGGTCTTGCGTTGGTGCCTCTCTCTCAGACGCCACGTGCGACCAGGGCAACAACAACGAGGAATGCGGTGAGTCGCGTTTGGTATTAGAAACAGTTATATATATTTCCTTCCCCGATACCCGCTGTCGAAGCTTACCTTGTTCTCCCTTCATGGTGTTGTCGGAAACATAGAAAAACTCAAGAGATAATTCAAATAGGTTTTCTGCCCGTCATGTGTGGAGGAAACCAGAGGACTGAGCATGCAGCCACCTTTTCTTTTTGCGATATTTGCTTCACATACTATGAGTTCGACAACGCGGGGTAATATGCACATGCAGACTGAGTGGGAATCACCGAGAAGACGCCTTCTGAGTTTGTTCAGCGTATGATAAGAACGACACTCCGCTGAATCCGACCGACTTCACCGAACACAGACCTCGCACCAGGGACCGACGCCGTTGGAATAGTGTATTGAGTTTTGCACTTGCCACGGAAGTGATTATAGGCAACGCATCGCCGTCAACGCCATCGACAACGTCTGTGCGACGAAACGCACGGCGCCTTCGTCTGACTCGATCTGAAATCACTTTCGACACACACAAAAACAATGTCATGCTAGAAACGTATGGCATGTTGCTAACGACGACGACCTGTCAGCACGCGATGTTTGTTGCCCATGCCTTGACGGCAAGTAATGCTAGCCTTTTCTCGTTCCTACATTCGAAACACCAAATAAAAATAAACATCGGCCATGCGCATCGACGATGTCATGTGTGATAACAACAAAAGAGTTTTAGCAGGTTTGGAGTTTCCGCGACAAGACGATCCAGTGGTACCCCCCGTCCACGTTGGATCTCGGTGAATCTAAACGAAAGAATTTTCACTGCTGCATATGTTTAAAGGCTACGACGGTGGGGATTGCTGCGATTGCGACTGTGTCAGCACTTCGGATATTACATGCGGCGAAGACGGCAACTACGATTGCATCGACCCGAGCTCCCCGTGCATCAATGGGTACGTGAAAGCTAGCACCAAGACCACCGTTGGCGTATCAGCTAACGCCTATGACACTCGCCCCGGAGAAGACAGCAATATGGTTGGCTGCATGGAGGACGGGTGTGCACCCGAGCTATCCCGAGACGGCATCAGTGACGACAGCGAATCGCGGTGGTCCTGCGCACAAAAGATCGTTCCCGATGGAGGACTATGCGAGATTGAGTTCACGTTCGAAGATGCCCAAGATATCATGGAAGTCCAAGTGGCCTTCTGGAAGGGAGACGAACGCTCGCGCACACTAGAGGTAGGATGGAGCGATATACCTCTTAATTGTTTTACACGGTTTGGTGACACGATGTTGTACACACTGTGCTGCGTTTCGGGAAGCCTTGTGTTCCATATGCTTACCTGACGATCCCATGCCATCGAAAACTGCACCGGTGTGGAGACGAGCGACTGCTCACATTTGCGAAGCTCGAGGTGATAATAAACTCGGTAGATAGAAATGTTTTCGGCGGTATCCTACGTACTCTGTCTCTAAGTTAAAATACGAGTTTCAGTTCGACGCATCCTACGGTAGGCGTAGCGCTAACGTGTCTGAGGCTCCTCAGTCCAAGGTCTCTGTACCTCAATCAAGCACTGTTTTTTATACAAGTTTGAAGAGCAACGCGACGAACAATCCTGTAATCTAGGTTTACAGCGCGACACATTTTAAAAATCACACAATAAGATTCCAACGACATTCGGGAGTTTCTCCGTTGAGGAGCGCGCCAGAAAAAAACGATTGGCCCAAACCTGCCACCTCATTCGCAGCACACGTTGATCGTCGTGTTCAAACTCCGACCGAACGTTATATTTTTGACCAGGTCTCAGGTTCGTGATACATAAACATCGCTTTTAGATCGTCTGCTACAGACATCGCCGTCATACTGGCTGGCGCTCTCACCCGGACTTGACACGATTGATTGTGTTTCGACGATATCCTCTCTTCTGGATCGACTCGGCATCCCAAATATTCCTGTAGTTTCGTCTGGTAATATATCCCAAGAACACCAAAGCCACTTAAGTAGGGTCCTATACTCTGACGCGTGCTTCTGTAGGGGATCGCCTTGAAGTGTATGAGGCCCCTCACTCGGGGCGCTCTCTTCTTTCTGACCTTGGGGAAATCAAAGTGCAGCTTTGATGAACAATCGCATGGCCTAGGCCTATATAGCTATTCGTATTGAACGGCACCAATGGCATCCCAACGATAATGGGTACTTCCTCAGTTGCTGAGCCATATGCCAGTCATAAGCGTTGACGTATGCTACGGTAGCAGACGCGTGCAACAGTAGAGATAGCACGTTTTGGACTGAAACGTTTTCTGAACGACGGGACTCCTTAGCCCAAAATCGTTTGAATTTCATGCAATTTTTGGCAATACCTTTGGCTGTATACCAAGGCCATGGGATTGTTCATCGGGTTGACGCGTGCTACGATGGAGGTAGCACTTTTTTTCGTTTTTGTTTCTGAATGACGGGGCTCCTTAACTCAAAATCGTCGGGATGCCGTTCATGTTTGGAATCTGTTTTTTTTTGTATACCTAGGCCATGGGTTTGTTCATCTGGTGGCGCTTTCGGTTCACCGCAAATTCGTCTGTGGGTGAAGCACAGAACTCCTCAAGTGATGAGACTCAAACAAAAGGCTGGTACACCTCTATCGTAGAACGTGTCGGTTGCACCTTCGTTTTTTCTCGAAATCAGTTTTTGGGTGGGGTATACAGCTCATGTGAGGAGCCTCAGAAAAAAATTGGTGCACCTCTACCACCGCAGCATTTGTTTGTTTTCTGAGGCTCCTCACTTGAGGAGGGGGTCTATACTTTTCCCCAAAACGGATTTGAGAGGAAAAAAAAGTACTACCCGATGAACCATACCTTGGCCTATGTACAAAAATGAAAACTATTGCAAAAACAAAAAAAACAAATGAAATTCCGACGATTTTGGGTTAAGGAGCCCCTGCGTCATTTAGAAAACGCTTCGGCAAAAAGTGCTACCTCTATCGTAGCACGCGTCCGTTGTGACAAAAATGTTCTACACCCTATCGTGCCGCTCGTCCTGCGGTAGTTATCCCGTCATTGGTCATGTTTTAATCTGCGCATTGGCCATACGATAGGCCTTCAATAATTTGGCAACACGGATGACGTCGACACGTCCACAGCTCACGTCGCCTGTTACGGGTGGATAAATCACAAACTAACGGCCGGGACAGTATCGTGTAGGCCGCCCAACGTTGTCGCACGGAATATAAGTAATACGGTATCGTTCGGTCTTGATTGCATACGTGTTTTGTCTGTGATATTCAGGCAGCCATCAACGGCGAGGTCATAGGCGACTTCGATTCATACGCGGGATCGACCTTCAACGCACTCGGCATCGAGGGGGTCGGAGTGAACACTTTTACGCTCACGTCTGTTGGCCTCCCCGAAGACGACTGGATCAGCCTTATCGAGGTCAGCAATGTACGATATGAGTCATTGTGCACATAGCGTCCAGGGAATTTCTCAACGGGTGGTACTTTCGCATTTCTGAGGGTAAGCAATTATGTGAGGTGTAGACCTCCACTAGTGACGAGTCGACACGCTCTATGATGGGGGTAGAACCACTTACAGTTTGGGCTCCCTACTTGAGAAGCTCTATGCCCCACCCAAAACCAGACGAGGATAAAAGTGAAAGTCAACCAGATGATCAATCTCACTTGCTAGATTGTAAGTTGAACGCTGTTGAAAAACATGACGGTGTTGGGAAGTTCCTCACTCGGGGAGTCCCGCGAATCAGATCTAGTTTTTGTCCAGAACGTGCGTCCCTTATTGTTGAACGCGTTAGGCAAAATCAGACACTTCGCACAACCATACCGTAGGATACGTCGTCAATGACTGCGGCCCTCTCGTTCCGTATCTATCTGCAGGTGCGCTTCTTGGTTGAGGCATGAGCGCCTTCGTCGTATGCTGGAGAGTTCAGCATCATCGATGGCTGTAGCAAGTGTGACATACCGCGGCTTAATCAAGGCCACTGGGCTTCTCAACCGAAAACGTTATATTGTGGTAATGGTTCGGATACCCTTTGTGGTTCCCATATGTTTGGTCAAAGGACTTGGCAATGTGATTGTTCATCGGTTTCCGTTCATGACCTTGTTCAACGTCGGAGTTTGGGTGCGGTATTGACCTCCGCAACTAAGGCCCCCGTAAAAATTATGTTGCACTTTTACCGTCGTATCGACAGCCGCACATGAGGCACTCCGTTACAGGTTAAGATGGTGCCCGCGGCCGACGTTGCAACTGTCTTGAAATTGTAGGACTCTTCAACGTGGTGCGAGCGCAGTTGTCAGCACTGGAGGCACCCAATAGTTTGTTGAAAGGGCAAACACCGGAGCCTGTGAGTAGGCTGACCATATGTCGCCAACTATATGTTATATCCCTAGGTATTGGCGGTTAGTTAATGTTCGGTAATTTACGCAGTTTGTGGTCATTCTATACTGCAGGTGCCTTTGTGTCTCGCGTTGTGCTTTATGTAGAGAAAATGTAGTCAGCTTCTTGGTTTCGTTCGCCAACCAACTAATACCTATCCAGGGTTGGTCTTCAAGTGCGGGAAACTCATCGCCCTACAAACAGTAACCACGGTATGAGTGGTTGGCGTTGAGATGTTTGACCGAGGTTGCTGCAGGAGGGTGACGTTTAGGGCTGCCCTATACCTCTGCAACTTTGAGCTTTCCTGCATCCCGATTTATGAATACGCACCGCCACCATGGGATTGCATTGTTTGGTACAGTGGTCCAACAAAGTAGTGGTAGATCCGGTTTGGAGCGGGGTATGGAGTCAACCGTACGACGTTTGGCTTACACTCGGTACTGTAAGTTGGAGTGCCCCCCGTACCGAAGCCTTGTTCGTTTAATCCAATCTGATTTTTTACGTTACTTGGAGAAAATGCAGTTCGTGGTAATTCACAAATATAGCTCTGGACGTAGAACCGAATCGCTTCTAAGCGTGACTCGTGCGTTGAATGTTTTTGTTAATGTTTGCATATCTCGACACTTGCGGCTATCACTAGCCCGTGCGCACTGGTGGCATATTCGCCAAACCTGGGCTACTGCCTCTTGACTCGTCGGATACTGTAAAAAGGCTCCAACTTAAATATTCCGCTCTAGCTAGTACAGGTTTCCCTAGCGCATTTCGGGATGGCCTTGTCGCCATTTATCCGGCCCAACAATGCTTCCATTTTTGTATGGCCTGAGCGTATTGTAGACAAGTAAGGAATGCAATTTGCGTCACGCGCTGCGATAAGGGTAGGACGGTTTGCCCAAGCCAATTCGTTTTGGTGGTGCTCCCCGACAGAGTAGCCTACCCAAAATCGGCGAAGCGCACTTTTTGTTTTGGACACATGACGCGTGCTAGGATAGAGGTAGCATTTTTTGGCGTTTTTGTTTCTGAAAGACGGGGCTCCCTAACCCAAAATCGTCGGGATGTCATTGTTTTTTTTGGATTCTGAATCGTTTGGTATGCCTAGGCAATAGGTTTGTTCATCGATCGGGTGGTTGCACTTTTAGTTTACACAAAATCAGTTTGTGGGTGAAGCACAGAGCCCCTCAAGTGATGAGACTCAGAAAAACATGGGTGCACCTCTCTCGTGGCATGTGTCACATGCTACTAGTAGTACGATAAAGGTACACCATTTTTTTTCTGAGGCTCGTCACTTGAGGAGCTCTATACCTCATCCAAAAACAGATTTGGGGAAAATTAAAAGTGTTCCCCGAATGAACAATCCCATAACCTGGGTTTACAACGAAACACACTTCCAAACAAAAAGAACGGAATTCCGACGACTTTGGGTTAAGGAGCCCCGTTATTCGCAAACGGTTTCGGCCAAAACGTGCTACCTCTATCGTAGTACGCGTCCTTGTGGAATACTATTGTATCTGACGTTTGCCCGTTAAGAAGCGATGGGATTGTTCCTGGCGTCGCACTTTCATCTGTTCCCAAAGGCAGTTCTTGGGTTGGTAGTAGAGAGCTCCTTAGGTGGGGATCTTCTGAACAAATTTGTTGCTTTCCGTATCGTGGGATTCGTGTTGCGTTTTTACATAATTCGGACACCGAACATGAATAATATCAAGAGGTTTGACACATGGAATACGTTTTGGAACGAGGAAAGATCATTGGCCGGAGTTGGCGAGTGTGGGATAGGCTGTATTCGAGACGTGACGAAGATGCGAGAGACAATCGCTAGAGGTTGAGTGTGCGAACATTTACTCCGCGAGTTCAGGATGGACGAAATCCGCCTTGTACGAAAAACCGCACCGTTAGATGCGTATTGTCACTACTACCTGTACTATTCGGTACTGCCGGAAAACATTTTTAGTTTGTCAGCTCCGTGTGGCCACTTCAACGGGTATTGCTTTTTGCCGGTCCAATGGTTTCAATCAATGAAGCCCGTGTTCTCCGTCCAATGTGTTTCTAGGTGCCACTGTGGCATACAACGCACACATGTCTTGACTCCCAACGCTCGCGACAACTTTACAATGTCGGAGACCAACCGTTTCACCTCACACGCCAGTGCCCGCCATACACACGCGCCATGACTCTTGTTCGCCCTTCCAAGTCTTCGGCACGCGAGTCACGCGGTTGTCGCGGGATGAGCTTGCAAAACCGCCTGCGAGAGCGCTGATAACGATTAACAGATTGCTGCAAACATGCACGAACACGAAACGAATATGTGTACCGCTCAACGTTTCCAGACAAATGGCGTTCCCTAGCCCACCCCTAAACAGCTTGCCACGTACGCCCATTGTGACTCGTCCTACAGCCCCCCCCCGCGTTATCGATCAACCCTATTTTGGCCTACATAGGCCCACGTTTGCGTTGGTGTGAGGTTTTGGAGCGCTCGTCTTGTAAGATTGAGAAACATTCTCTCGAATGTCAATTGTTGCAGAACATTTTCCGCCATAAAGGGCGCCAAGGTGCATCTTGGCGAGAATGTTGTCTAACATTAATTTGTCCTACACAGTTCAATTGCTACGTCGGTGGGAGTTTGTGCAGCACCCGCGTTTGGTGTTGTGCGCTTGTGAAACAATGTTGAATCACACACACACGCTTTGCACAAAACCCTTCCGGCATACCAGGTATTGATTTTCGAGGTGCATGTAGGCGAACATATTGTACAACCTCACTTCACTTGCACTGTCCAACCGTATTACTTGGACATATCACACAAGCTTATTTTGTTGTTCCCACGTTGCACAACGGATATGCAAGGTATCCGTTACACAATACATTTGGAAGGAAACTAAACGGCAACCGATCGACACCTCTAGCGTTGCGCAAGGACCGAAGCCAAACACGATTTGATCCCATCTGAATTAACCAATTATTTACAACGTGTGCTGAGGGATGCGTGGCGGGGGATAATATTCCATCCCATTCGTACTGGGGCCTGGTTTATGACCACGGAGCTGATATGACGATGGCCCTAACGAGAGAAGAACACGAACAACATCAACACAGGTCTAAGTGGTCATGTCAGAATGTTGTCGTTTCTCCAAGAATCATCTTACGATCTGGTGTTCTTGGAGGCTTGGTCAAACACGGCTAATCGGTGACGTGTCTGCCCTCTCCAGACACACCACTCGTCCACCTTACCAACCATTGCGCTGACAAACTGAAAGGACGAGCGTTACATATTCAGCATGTCAAACCGTCTGCCACGTGCACCACGTATGTTTCAATCATTGAGTTTCACGTATGCCCTCAAAGTTATGTCATGGGAATTGAGGCTATTGGTCGTTGCTACACCAGCACCTGTGCTTGCTAGGGCAGCGAAGCATTGCGGACACTATAACAGCACTTGTGGCAACCGATGCAGCACGTTCGAGGTTTACAACAGCACCTGCCGCAATTTCAGCAGCACCTACAACTACTATACCATATCGATAAACCGATAGGGACATTGTCCTTCGATGCACACACACACTTGGTGTAGCCTGAAGCGCGCTAATCAACACCACACCAAAAAGAACGCTCCGCACCGCGTTGGTCGATGTTTGTGGGAGCATCGCCGTCGCCATCGGAGATGTGTATTGTCTGGCAGCTTGAAAATTCGTCAGGGACCTATAGCCCGCTAACCCAAAGCCCAACTATTGAAGGGTGCTGTCGTGTCGATTCGCGCGGTGCACAGACCTACGCCGACTGCTGTGTGTTCAACACGCAATTGATGCATACAACAAACAAAGCGATGGGGAAATCGCCGATTCCTGCCCAAAACCAGTATTGCCGTGGCCTGCATGTTGGAACAAGAGATACAGCCAACGATGGCAATGTTGCCGAAACGGCCTGATCGAGGACATAGGTGTTCAGCCCTCAAGCAAGAAGCGCATTTGCAGATCGATATCGTTACAAAGGAGCCACGGGTTTCTAGACGCATAATGCGATGTCAGCCTGAAGGTACCGCTAGCTTCTTTGGCGGGCGGAAAACGTTCGGTACAACTCCATTCGTCGAAACGAAGCATGCGCCTAGAAGTCGAATATGGTATAAAGCACATGTAGAGCTTGGATAAGAGATCCTCAATGGCAAACGTTGTGCACGAGGGTATACGTGTCCACTACCGAACCCCTGACAAGAAAGAAATCCACAAAAAACCCAGGCTAAGGTTTCTAAGTAGACGTGGCGTTCGAGGGTGGGAAACGCTGCAGTTGACATGGATGCCCACTCTTGGTCGACTAGTCTACCGTGGGCCGGTGTCTCGGCTTGGTATGGGAGGGCCGGTAGTGCATTTTACCCGCGCCAAAACTTACGACCGTGTGTAATATGTACACGCACCACAAGGACAAGATTGAATTCCCTCTCGATGTTTGAGACAGAAAAAATTAGCAAACTGGAATGGTCTGCCGCTCACTCTGTACTTCCTTTTAAAAAAATGTTTATGTTTTGGCCATTCATAACGCACATCGTGGTTTCTATAAATACCGTAAAAATGTGTGCTCACAAACGAAACAATGGCAAAAACGTCCACATTCATCTACAGTACATTACACCCGTTTACACGCCAAATGCTAGATCGATTCTACGCAAAAGCACAAGTCGTGGATGTTTGTATTTCATTGGTTAGTATATCGTCGGCCTCGACGGTGGACATCGCACTATGTCTTGAATTAGTACGAAGCAATGCTATTTGGGGCTTTGTCAGTAGTACCAAAAATATTATACAGAAATACAGAGCATTCCTGGGGTATTCCTCAAACCGTGTCGGTTATACGGCAAACTTAAAAATCGCGGATCGTGACGGTTTATATCCTCCCGTAGCCACCAGCACGAAGAAGTAAAAATAAACGTGTGACAGGTTGGTGGGGGGCGAAACGGCATAGCCTTGCCCAATTGTATGGATGGAGCTTTAATGGGCTTTCTGCAGTCACGTGTTGGAATATAACCAATTGCTGGAGTAGATTTGCTCGTAGCGAGGTTGACCAACAATTTCGTCTGTATCCTACACGCTTGCGTCGATAGCGAGTTCACTGTATTTTTTGTCTGATGTACGGCTTGCTTCAGGCATGTGTATCATTTATGTTTGTTACTTATATTTCTTCGGGGTAATCTTCCGCCAAAGAGTGATTGGAGCATGTCCTGTGACCAAGGACTCTCTAACGGCGATCAGTCGACCGGCCTGTTCGGTCACCACGGACTTTAGTATGGCGATGGGTCTACCGTACACACCGTGGCGGGTGGTGAACGTAAATGTTTTCATACAAAAAGAAAGATATTTACAACTTCGAGGGAGACGATAGGGGGGTGGTAAAATATTTGTACTTAGGTCTAATTGGACACATGCATTGCTGTCCAAATTCGAGGAGGACGACCAAACAACGACTACAATTGCATACAGTATAAAGGAAGGTGATGGACGCCCTTCCGGTAGTAAAACGGTGTGCATGCCTGACCTCGATAAGGCTGATCCAGTCGTCGTCGGGGAGACCGACGGACGTGAGAGTCAAAGGTGTTATCCCAACGCCCTCGATGCCGAGGGCATTGAAGGTCGATCCCGAGTATGAGTCGAAATCCCCAACAACTTCGCCGTTGATCGCTGCCTGACCAAAGAATAACAGTGCACAATGCAGTCATGGGCTGGTGGTTTCGTACTGCATTAGTGTTATTATGCGGTGTCCGTCGTAGTGAGTTTCGCTCACCTACGGAGTTAGGCCAATACTTGCAAACGATTTACGCTTGGCACCACCCTTCTTAGCAACAAGTCACACACTTCGAATAAATAATGCTCATATGCATACGACAAACGAAATGATGCGCAACTGCCGGGCAACTACCGGGCATCACGGAGTACTGGGTGCACTACCCTCAGAAAAGATGGTACCTACAGTAGCAAACGACTGGACGCATGCAGCAACTGCCGAAAATGCCGAGTAAACCTCTGGAAACTGTTAGTTCAATACTCCTCGTGGATGCATTTGTCTTTTCCTTTCGACCTTGTCTGGATGGAATCGTGTCCTGTAGTTAGGTACCAGCCTTCGGCATTAATTGAACGTCGGACGTGAAGACGATTCAAAATCAAAGGCGGAAAGGCAGGAATTACACAGCACACAATCATGGGAATTGATTCTCGGTGAGAGCATCAATAGGGCGTCGACTCTTTGAGGGGACGATCTGAAAACGGATACCCTGACACTGCGAATCTATATTGCTCATGCAAACGATGTCAGGTCACTGCTCACAATGCGATGTTCGTTCAGAGTGGGAAACACCGATTGTAGAGATCCCGATGTTGTACGCGATAAACATTTACATCATAGTATTGCCGAATTATAACAAGGAGGAAGAAGCGCGTTTCGACCCACCTTGCTTATACTTCATACCAGGTAACTGTCAACTCTGCTGAGGTATTAGCAGTCATCTATTTTGATTTCCATGGAGCAATATGTTGACATAAGCTCAATACGCACAAGCCGGCGGGGAATTATATATTTCTTGGTATATACGTTCGGCGTGATATCGAGTCTGCATTTGGGGTGGAGGGAGTGTCGACCCTTCAGCTTACCTCCAGAATGCGCGAACGCTCGTCCCCCTTGCAGAATGCAACCTGAACTTCCATGATATCGTGGGCATCGTCAAACGTGAAGTCTAACTCACATAGCCCTCCATCGGGGACAATCTTCTGGGCGCAGGAACACCTCGACTCGACGTCACCGCTGACACCATCCCGGGACAGATCCTGTAGACATCCGTCCTCCTGGCAGCCCACCATGCCGCTGTGGCCGGAGCGCGTGTCGTAGGCTTTGGCTGACACGCCAATGGCCGTCTTGGTGCTACCTAGCACGTACCCATTGACGCACGAAGCGCTCGGGTCGATGCAATCGAAGACGTCGGTTTCCCCGCAAGTGAAATCCGAACTGACACAGTCACATTCGCAGCAGTCTCCACCGTCATAACCCATCAACAGCAGTGCAACAACATTCGTCAGTCGTATTTGCCAAATAGGGCTCGGCGGTATGATGACCGGATGTCTCCATTGACCCGGTACGTACGTAGGCAAGCAAGGATAATAAAAAATGGCGATACGCTGAGTCTCTTGTATTGGCCGGGTTTCACATCAACCGATCTGTATGAGCCTCTTAAAGTACAAAATCGCTTGGAAAATGTAGGAGGAGGCTAACCTGTGTTATCAGGTATGTTTCGCACGAGGTATGGCGAGTTAACGCTAAGCTCCACCAGATACGTATGTTGAACTCGTCGTTCTCGAGGTGAGGAGCGCTGGGATCGACACAATCCAACCAGCTGTTCTTGCTGCTGTAGAAAATGTATTGAGTGCACTGACGCATGTGCATCCTCATGAAGCGTCACCCGTCGTACTCTGACACAGTTTGAAAACGGTGCTTTGACTCAGATCGCCGTCATCCGGTACTGGCGCAGTGCTTGCAATGTATGTCTCTGTATACTGCAGGTATTGCCACCGTAGGCACACTCGCTCCACAAGCTATGCTCACAGTGTGGTCAGTATCGGAGCCACGTTTGGTCTAGGTGCACAATACTTGCCGCATGGGAAAACCGATAGGCTGGCCATCGAAACCAATGCAAACTTGCTGCTTGATGAACTTTGTGTTACAGAGGTTTGTTTAGGATTATGTTACCGAACGAGGGAAGAGAAAATAATCTCCGAATCCTCTACGTACAAACCACCAGAATACGAGGATCGAAAACACAGAACGGAATCAAGTTATCGGGAGCGAGACAACGAAGTAGACCTGACAATATCACCCCCCCAAAATCAAACACCACGCACAGCAAAACTCGTTGTTGTTGGCGTCGTCGCTGTTTCCGTCTGACACTATGTCAGTGACGCAAATTGTCGTTCCTTGAATTGTCGTATCTCGTCAATAGAGAACAAAATCAGCAAAACCAGAAGCGTGTTTTGAGTGCGGCGTAGTCAAAGAACGGATAATCTCAATCGCCAATATTAAGTGCCACGCACCGCAAACCTCGTGGACGTTGACGCTGTTGCAGTTTCCGTCTAACACCAAGTCAGTGACGCACGTTGTCGTTCCTAAGTCGTCGTATCTCGGGAGGGATGAGGGGAAACCATCTCGACACCCTCTACAAACAGAACACCGACGCTATAAAAGACAAAACATCAACTATAACAGACGCATTTTATCGGACCCGACGAAATAAAAAAACAGAAAATATCAATTACACACACCAAATGCGACGCACCGCAAAACTCGTTGTTGTTGGCGATGTCGCAGTTTCCGTCTGACACTATGTCAGAGACGCATGTTGTCCTTCTTGAGCCGTCGGATCTCGGGGGGGCAGTGAGGTCGTCGTCGTCGACGCAACTGTGGCACTGGGGTCGAGGCAAGCGAAGCCGTCCTCGTCGCGGATGAAGTCCGCGGTGGTGACGCAGGTACATTCGCAGCAGTCACCACCGTCACATTCTAATAAGAAGGTGAAGACAAGGCGTTCCCATGCAGCGCAGGCCCCAGAATTGGAACGAACCCATTAAGAATTTCAGGCTAGCGGTTTGGTGTACGCCAACGTTAGGTGATAAATACGTCAGCACGCATTATAGGCCATACAACAAGCAACAACCAAAATGAGAACGCCTGGCTCGCGTGTTTGGGACAGGAATGTGGATTCAGGCATCGTACGATGAGACTCGCATGCTCAGTCGTACCGGATGGATGGGTACCATATCTCGCCTTGATTCGATAACGCCAACTAACCCCAACGTTAGCTGTTGTTCAAGGAGTCACAATCGCCGTCCGATTTTAATTGAGTCAATGCACTCACTTGCCGAACCACGGCTCGTATCGCAACAATAGTGATCGACGGGTTTCCATAAAACAATAACCACCCAACAGAAGTACAACCCCGGTGTGATATACCAGTACAACTTTGTTTTTGAAGAAATCGCTAGAGTCACCGCTGGAACCAGCGTTCTTGCGGACACGCCCAAACACATACTTTAGGAATTTCGGCGTGGAGATTCTCTGGCTTCTCCAGGAAAGTTTTTTGTTTTATACCTACGCTTTGCGCTTTCTCATGAAGATAATAAGCGTGCATATGTTTTAAGTCAATGCTTGATTGAGGTGGACCCGTTCAGTATCATGCATCTCGACTTACCACATATTTCTCTGCTGTTCGAAGAGTCGCAGTCTCCGTCCGACATGAAGGACTCAATGCACTCAGTTGTCGAATCACTGCTGGCAGCAACAACGTGGCTTAAAAGAAGCGTGAGTGCAGAGCTCAAAACCACGAGGTCGAGTGATTGATAGCGTTGGATCTTCATGGTCCGGCTTAAGCTTAATATCATGCTGATGGCGTTTCCGACGCCTCGAGGGTGTTGTGCGACCTGTATGATTTCATAATTCACGTTCACGGACGGAGTTCGCGGATTGTGAATGATTAAAACAGACGGGGTTGGAAAATAAGGAAGTATTGAACGCCTTTGTCTGATCGACCGGTTGAACCACCCAGACCAGAACAACGGACGGCCTGCTGGCTGCAGCATGGAATTCGCGGGTACCTTGTACTGTTTAAACGACGTTCATAGCTGCTTACTCAGCATATTTGGTGGGAAAAAAATCGGTAGAAGTGGGTAGAGGCGAAACAGCAGTGTGTAATTGATACAAATGCCCCCCCACCCCCACC
>JAYJMJ010260210.1:0-37078 GCA_036873875.1 Laminaria ephemera | reverse complement strand
TGCTACTTTGCCAATCAATAAGAACATATATTGTAGAAACACACCCAACAAATAATAAAGCACAAACATTGCGTGATAACTGCAGAGTAACTGGTTGCACCGTGCTAATTACTAGTGCTATGTATATTATAGTTGGGTTAGCTATAGCCTACATTAAATTATTTTTACCAAGTAATGTAACTGAATCTAATATATTATTAAGACTTTTACCAAACTTAAACGATTTTATGCATATGCCAACAATTATTGCCGCTATTATTATAGGAGTTTTCAATAAATCAATTGCTAATTTTTTATACTTCCAATCTGCAAAAAAAGTTGGAGCAGATACATTCCTTATGATATGCGCTATTTTACCAGTATTAACTTATTGCATGGAATATATATTAGATAAATTTGGAATATTAGAGTTTAAAAGCTTCACATATATTGAACTAACCGCCGGCTGCCTAATATTACTAGGGGCAATATACAGCACCTATATTAGAACCGAAAAACCCTAGCAGTATTTACATTTCATGGTTTAGGTGCTACTATATCAATATGGTATAAATATAATAATAAATATAGGCACGGAAGTAATTATAAAATGTTTTTCAAAAAGAAAAAAGATTTAATTGTAAATAATGAAAAAATATCACTGTACAATGTAGACGGTGAAGATTATATAAGCTTAACTGATATAGTAAAAAATCAAGACGGGTCAGACCATATTAAAAACTGGATGCGCAATAGAAATACTGTTTAGTTCATCGGTTTATGGGAAACAATGAATAATATCAACTTTAAAGGTGTCGAATTCGACACCTTTAGAAAAGAAGCTGGGTTGAATAGCTTCACTCTAACTCCTAAAAAATGGATAGATGCAACCAATGCAAAAGGTATAATATCTAAACCAGGTAAACTTGGAGGAACATACGCCCATAAGGATATAGCTTTTGAGTTTTGCACATGGCTTAGCCCATCTTTCAAGCTTTACCTAATTCAAGATTATCAAAGAGTCAAAGATATTGAAAGTAATCAACATAATATTGAGTGGGATGTAAAAAGAATAATGGCTAAGGCAAATTACCAGTTACACACTGATGCTGTAAAGGATTATGTTATTCCAGATTCTAAAAAATGGGTAAAATCAATGGAGTATGCTGAGGAAGCTGATTATTTAAACATGGTGGTCTTTGGATGCACTGCTAAACAGTGGAAAATATCGAACCCGAATAGAGTTAAATTAAAAGAGAACATTAGAGATAGCGCTAGTATAAACGAATTATTAATTTTAACTAATGCTGAATCATATAATGCTCAAATGATAAAAGATAAATTATCTAAAGAAGAACGACTTAAAAAGCTATATGACATGGTATCTTACCAAAGAGATAAATTATCAGTGACTAATTCCATAAAAAACATAAAGAAGACATCTGAAGATATTTATGTTTTAACAGATAAAAAAAATAAAAGTTAAGTAAACAAAAAAACACCCCTCATCTTGCGATGAAGGGTGTTTCTTTTTGTATTCTAATATTGTTAGTTATAGAAGTTTTCTACTGAATTAAGGGGATCTTAAAAAATAATTTGAATTATTTTCTTAGACCTAATTCGCTAATTACTGTTTGGTAACGACTAGCATCTTTTTTCTTAAGATAATCTAATAAACTACGACGCTTTGAAACTAATGCGATAAGGCCACGTCTACCATGGTTATCTTTTTTATGAGTTTTGAAATGTTCTGTTAAGTTAGCAATTCTTTCAGTAAGAATAGCAACTTGAACTTCAGTTAAACCTGAGTTATTAGCTTCTCCACCAAACTTAGCAACAAGTTCAGCTGTTTTTTGTGTAGTGATTGACATAATCTTTTCCTTTTATCAGTCATAAACTATTAATAGTTCTTAAAACGAAATGCTTTAAGCTTGTTAATGTTTACAATATCAATAAAATAATTAACTAATTTTTCAATTAGCAATTATAAATTAAAGTTTCGTAAGATTTTTATTTGACCGTTGAAATTTTCAACAATAGATAATAAGGTATGATCCTCATTATAGATTCTATGTAAGCCAATATCTTGCAAAACAAACATAATTTGCCCGTTTCTCAAAGCAAGTTCACACTCATTTGAGATCGTAAATACCGGGATATCGTCCAGTACCACATCAACGTTTTGTAACAAATCTTGGACATTATGGCCATTATTTTTCATTTCGTCAAGTCTTTCAAGCGAAATTGCGTCATTTTTTTCAAAAGTTTTTGCTTTTGTACGTTCTAAATATACAATTGTAGCTGCAGAATCTATGCTACGGGCTAAATCAACCCCTAAGGTTCTGATATATGTACCTTTTGACACATCTGCTCTTAGCTTTACAGTATTGTCTTTATATTCTAATAATTCTAGATTATATACTTTAATTGTACGACGTTTTTTCTCCATATCAACTTCAATACCAGCTCGTGCTAATGCGTAAGCATTTTTGCCTTCAAATTTTAAAGCCGAGTAAAGTGGTGGAATTTGTTCAATATCGCCAACAAAGTTAGGAATGGCTGCTAAAATTTCTTCTTTAGTTGGTATTTTATCTTTTTTAATAGTGATTTCACCTTCAGCGTCTAAAGTTTCGGTTTCATAACCAAACTCTAAAGTGAACTCATATTGTTTATCGCCATCTAAAATAAACTGCAAAGTTTTTGTAGCCTCGCCAAATGCAATTGGCAATACTCCTTCAGCTAAAACATCTAATGTTCCACCATGTCCTACTTTTTTAGGACTGAAAATTCTTTTAATTTTACCTAATGCCTGGTTTGAGCTTATACCCTTAGGCTTGTATAGGTTTAAAAAACCATGAATATTTATTTTATTTCGTTTTTTTGTTTGCATTTTTGCCTTTGAATCCCTATAATTTATATTATGAAGAAAGTTACTAACAATCTAGAAAAAATAATAAAGCCTTTTGCTATAAAAAATGGCTTTAACGAAGTGCGTATTTTTTCTTGTTGGAAAAATCTTATTGGTTCTTCTCTTCATAGTCAAGTAAAACCGTTAAAATTGAAGAATAAAATTTTACATGTTATGGCACAAAACAGTTCTGTTGCTACTGACTTTGCCTTCCAAAGCCCTATAGTTATTGAGAAAATCAATCAATTTTTTGGCTACCAGGCAGTAACGAAAATAACAACAGTGCAAAAAGCTTTTAGTAATAACCATAATAATCATGAAGCGTTAATTCCTGATAAATCATGCTATATAAGAGCCGAAGCTATGTGTAAAGATGTAAAAGATGAATCTTTAAAAAAATCACTAACTAATTTAATGGCAATAATTGAAAAAGAAACCATAACTAATTTTAATAAAAATACAAAATAAGGATTACAATTTATGAAAAAACTATTTTTAGCAGCATTTATCGCATTATTTAGCTTTAATGCAAAAGCACAAGACTTTACAAACTTTATCGAAACAGATAACGTAATGGGTAAATTAACAGCACCTGTTACTTTTATTGATTATATATCTATGACATGTGGACATTGTGCAAAGTTTCATGAAAATATCTTTAGTAAACTAAAAAAAGAATATATTGATACTGGTAAGGTTGCTTTTGCAACTCGTGAATTTCCATTTGATGACTTAGCTATTGCTACAGCTAAAATTGCACGTTGTGCACCTGAAGATAGATTTTATAATTTTATTACTGCATTTTTAAGAACTCAAGAAAAATGGACAAGAGCTCCTAATAAACTTGGTGCTATTAGCCAAATTGCTGCAATTGGTGGAATGAGCCCTGAAAAAGTTCAAGAATGTATTGCTGATAAAGAAGTTCAAAAAATTATTGATGCTCATAAACAATCTGGTTTAACTTTAGGTGTTAATTCTACTCCTACATTCTTTATTAACGGCAAAAAATATGCTGGTGCTAAAAACTACGAACAAGTTAAAGCATTAATTGATGCACAGCTTGCTAAGTAATAATGAGTAAACTACCTGAAGATAAAAAGTTTGACCAAGAAAAGTTAGATTCTTTATCTAAAAAATATGGATTAACTAAAGATGAAAAAACTGAACCTGATTCTGATTTTTCATCTTATGCTTTAGGGCTTAGCTTATTTAGCCATATCATTATAGGGATGTTTTTAGGTTATTGGATTGATAAATTTTTTGATTGCTCTCCACTAGGAATATTACTATTTTTACTATTTGGCTTTATCTCTGGTATAAGGCATATTTGGAAAAATATTAAGTAAAGACTCACATTATATAAGTAAAAATATCTGGTATTTTATATCAGGTATTTTTTTAATTGTTTTATCTAAAATGAACTTGAGAAAAAAACAACTATATGTTATTATTTTATACATAAAAGAAATTATTAAACAAACGAGGTATAATTTATGAAATTTTCAGTTTCAAGAGACAGCTTACTAAAAATGTTAGACCCTATGAATGCAGTTATTGAAAAACGTAACAGCGCTCCGGTTTTATCAAATGTTAAAATTGAACTTAGCAATGGTAAGTTAAAAGCAACTGCCACAGACAATGATATTACTTTAGAAGGTATTATTGATGCAACTGTTGATGTTGAAGGTGTTACTACGGTAAATGCATCTAAACTAAATGAAATCGTAAAAAAATTATCTGAAGGTGTAGCCTTATCAGTAGAATTAGATACTAATTCTGATAGAATGACTATTACATCAGGTAAAGCTCGTTTTAATGTTGCATGTATTAGCGCTGAGAGCTTCCCTGCAACACAAGGCATTTCAGGTGATTGTACTTTTGAAGTTGAATCTGAAAGCTTTAGAAAGATTTTAAACAGATCTTTATTTGCATCATCTAAAGATGATTCAAGACAGTACCTAAACGGTATTTATATGCATATCGCTGCAAACCAAAAAGGCCAAGACAGCTTATGCTTTGTTGCAACTGATGGGCACAGACTTTCAAAATCTAATATGATTTTACCAACTGGCGCGCAAAATATGCCAGGTGTTATTTTACCTCGTAAAGCTGTTGAAAAAATTGTTAGCATATCTCGTGATGTTCCTTCAATTAAAGTTGAAGTTGCTGAATCTAAAGCTCAGTTTATTGCTGGAGACCTAGTTTTAACTACTAGATTAATCGATAGCACATTCCCAGACTATAATAGAGTTATTCCACAAAATAACGAAATGGAAATGACTGTTTCAAAAAATGCTTTATTACAAGTTGTTGATCGTGTAGCTATTTTATCAAATGAAAAATCTCGTTCTGTTAAATTTGAAATTAAAAAAGAACTTTTAAAGGTTGAAGCTCATAACCCTGATGCTGAAAACGCTCAAGAAGAAATTGAAGTTAACTACCCTAATGATGAAGAAATCATGATTGGCTTTAACGCTCAGTATTTATCTGATTTAGGTAAACTTATTGAAAGCGATGATGTTAGCTTTAAATTTAAATCAATGGCTCAGGCTCCTGTTATTTTACAAGACCCTAAAGATACAGACTCACTTTATGTATTAATGCCAATGAGAGTATAAATAATTGAAAATTAATAGCATAAGACTTATTAATTTTAGAAATATTGTTAAGGCAGAGTTAGATTTTAATTCTGCCTTTAACTTTTTTGTGCTTTATGGTGATAATGGCGCAGGTAAAACATCTGTTTTAGAAGCAATTTCACTATTAAACTCGTCAAAAGGTATGCTAAAGGCAAAACTTGCTGATATTATTAATTTTAAAACTAAAGACTTTGGAATATTTGCTCAATTAAATGAAGAAACTACTGTTAAGCTAACTTATAAAGAAAATAAAAAAGAGTTCTTTATTGATAATGAAAAGCTTTCTCGTTTAAGCCAACTATCTTCATTGGGCAATGTTTGTTGGGTTACTCCATCATCAGATAGGTTATTTTATGATTCTAAAAAACCACGACGTGATTTTTTTGATCGCCTAGTTTATGCTTTAGATAATAACTTGGCTAAAAACACTAATAATTATAATTATCTTATTCAAAGCAGGATTAAACTTTTACATGACCCATCAACTGATCTAGTTTGGGTTGATAAAATTGAAGATGAGATTAGCAACCTTGCGATATCTATCTTAAAATCAAGAAGTATCTACCTTGCTAAGCTAAATAATGTGCTACTTAATTATGACTTAACGCTAAGTTACACTGGAGTTGTTGAAAAACAGTTTAAACAGGCTATAAATGAACTTAATTTTGATAATTTAACTAATGATTACAAAGATATTCTAAAAAATTCAAGAGTTAAAGACGCTAAGTTTAATTCAACTAGTTTTGGTATCCATAAAACAGATATATTAGCTTATCGCCCATCTACTGAATTAAAAGTAGAATCATCATCAATGGGGCAACATAAAAAAGCTTTAATAGATTTAATTATCGGCCATGTAAAGTTAATAAAAGAAAATGAAAACTCTTCTATTTGTTTATTAATTGATGAGTTAACATCTCATTTAGATGAAACTAATAAAGAGTATCTATTTAAAAACTTAGAAAAGCTTAATGTTCAAACATTTTTAACAGGCACAAGAAAAGAAAATTTTGATATTATTAAAGATAAATCTAATTTTATTCATATAAAAAACGGTTCAATTATAAGCTAAATAGCTATCTCCCTACTTTTTTTATTACTAAAGGTATTGACATATAGCCCTTTATGCATAATAATACATATTCTAAACCCGAGAACTCGTTCTCAAAATACCTTTTTTTGCATTACAACGGAGTACACCTATATGCATAATGAACAATTTAGTTCTGAAGACGCACAAACATCTTTACTAGTTAAAGGCTTTTACCAAATGCTAGCAAAAGACAAAGACGTATCTCTAAATTCTGATGGCACGCTGTCTAAAATCTTAGACGATGAAAGCATTAAAACATACCATATGCCTGAACACTCATCAACAATTCAAGTTGCTGGCGTTGATATTCCATTATTCAAAATGGACATTCACCATGATGATGGATCACAAGACCACCACCGCACATATCTTGCGGTATGTCGCAAAAGCTTAGCTAAAGATTTACAAAGCGGATTTACTCATGATAAGTGGGTTTTCTCAGTCTGCGAAAACAACGACTTAATACTCAAGTGTAAAGTCACCGATGAACACCTTAATATGGACCAAACACAAGCGGCTTAATCGCCACTTAAATATCGAAAAATATCTAAACCCCTTAATTTATAAAATTAGGGGTTTTATTTTGTCTAAAACCATGGTTATATTTTTTATAAATAATTAATTTTTTTGCATAAAAAAGAAGCCAAGCGGAAACTTGACTTCTAAAAACAATAAAGTTTTTCTCTAGGAAGGATATAAGGCTTTCGCCCTATAATTATATTTTCGTGTATATCAATTCAAATTGCAAGGGTTTTTACAAAAAAAAGCAAAATAGATGACGAAAATCATTTATTTCACTTTTTTATGGCAATTTATACTTATTTTGATATATTTTAATAACAAATCTATTAAGTAACTGTAAAAAAAGAAGTTGCAATAATAGTAAGGTTATTATTAAAATCTACCTATGATAGAAGTTCTTTAACTTTATCAAAAAACCCTGAATTTTTTGGATTATTTTTCTTTGAGTCAGATTCATTATAAAAATCAGCTAAAATATCCTTTTGAGCATCAGTTAATTTAGTTGGAATTTCAATATTAACTATAATATACATATCCCCACGAACTGACCCTGCATTAAGAATTGGCATTCCTTTTGATCTTAGTCTTAATTTTTGACCATGTTGAGTACCTTCTGGTATTTTTAGAGTAGCTTTTGCACCATCTACTGTAGGTACTGTAATCTCACATCCTAATGCTGCATCTACCATATTAAGTGGGTACTTAACATAAATATTTTCACCTTCACGGATAAATATCTCATGTTGAGGTATTTGGATAAAGATATATAAATCACCTGATGGTCCGCCTTTTAACCCAGCCTCTCCTTCACCTGCTAAGCGAATTCTTGAGCCAGACTCAACACCTTTAGGAATTGTAACTTCAATAGTTTTAGTTTTTTCAACTCTACCTTGGCCATAACATGTTTTACAAGGGTTTTTAATGATTTTACCTTCACCATGGCATGATGGACAATCTTGAGCCATTGAAAAGAAACCCTGCTGCATACGCACTTGCCCTGCACCATGACATGTTGGACATGTTTCAGATTTAGAACCTTTTTCAGCACCTGTTCCCATACATGGTGAGCATTCGTCTAAAGTAGGAACTTTAAGCTTAATTTTCTTACCTGCAAATGCATCTTTTAATGACACAGTTAAATTGTATCTTAAATCTGCACCTTTTTGAACAGCTGACCTGCCTTGACCACGAGGATCTCCCCCTCCAAATTGGCTAAATATATCACCAAAGATATCTTCAAAACCACCAAAACCTTGGCCGCCTCCGCCAAAACCGCCGCCACCTTGGCTTGAGCCACCAGCACCGCCAGCGTTAAATGCATCATGACCCATTGAATCATAAGCTGCACGTTTTTGACCATCTTTTAAAACATCATAAGCTTGGTTAACTTGTTTTAAATGATCTTCAGCTGATTTATCATCAGGGTTACGATCTGGATGATATTTCATAGCTTTTTTTCTATAAGCTTTTTTTAATTCTGCCTCAGATGCGCCTTTACCTGCACCTAATATGTCATAATAGTTTTTTGACATTTAAATTTCCTTTTTATTGTACCCTTGAATTAAATCAATAAGCTTGCTCATATCATCAAACACTAAATGCGCGCCTGCATCAAGTAGTTTTTGATTATGAGATGCTTTATCAAAAATATGACCTGCCCCACTATAACCAAATACAACCATGCCCGCTGCAACACCTGCTTTAACTCCAGATAATGAATCTTCAATTGCTAAACAGTTTACAGGGTTAACCTTAATACCTTTAGCTGCATGTAAATAAACATCTGGTGCTGGTTTGTGATTAGCAACTTCTTCTCCTGAAAAGATCATATTATCAGTAAAAAACCTATCTAAACCCGATGCATTATGTTTTATTTTTAACTTCCAGCGCGCTGATGTTGATGCAACAGCTATTTTAAGTTTTAATTTAGATAACATAGGTAAAGTACCATCACATGCTTTTAAATTATTAGAAAAAAATGAATTAGCTTTTTCATCCCATAATTCTAATATATTACTTTTCAATTTAACACTATATGTGTCTTCAACTGCTTTAAATGCAGCATCAATACTTTTACCACCTGTTAATAAAGATATAGTTTCAATACTTTCGTTAATATCATAATCTTTTAGTATCTCAGATAAAGTTTGTGAATAAACAATTTCAGAATCTGTTAAGACACCATCATTATCAAATATTACTGCTTGTATAGTCATTGAAATACCGCCTTATTAATTTTTTATAGCAAGAGTAAAAGCCACTCTAGTTATATTTTAGAATGGCTTTTATTTAGTTATACTATTTTTTTGAAGTTTCGTCTTCTTCTTTTACTTCTTCATATTCAGCATCAACAACTTTTTCATCTGATTCAGCTTTAGCTTCACCTTCTGGGTTTTGTGCTTGTTGCTCAGCTTGAGCATCTTTATAGATAGCTTCGCCTAATTTCATTGAAGCAGTCATTAAAGTTTCAGTTTTATCTTTTATAGTTTGAGTTTCAGCATTTTCATCTTTTAAAGTTTCTTCTAATGCTTTAACTTCAGTTTCAATTTCAGCTTTAACTTCAGCTTCAACTTTATCGCCATGCTCTTTTAGGTTTTTGTTAACATCGTTAACCATTGCCTCTGCGTGGTTTCTTGCTTCAACTGATTCTTTTTTAGCACTATCTGCATCTGCATTTGCTTCTGCATCTTTAACCATTGCATCAATATCAGAATCAGATAAACCACCTGAAGCTTTAATGCTAATAGATTGCTCTTTACCTGTACCTTTATCTTTTGCTGATACGTGTACTAAACCATTTGCATCAATATCAAAAGTAACTTCAATTTGTGGAACACCACGTGGAGCTGAAGGAATGTCTGATAAATCAAATTGGCCTAATAGCTTATTATCTGAAGCCATTGGACGCTCACCTTGAGTAACTCTAATTGTTACAGCGTTTTGGTTATTTTCAGCAGTTGAAAATACTTGTGATTTAGTTGTAGGAATTGTTGTATTACGCTCGATAAGAGGAGTAGTAACACCACCCATTGTTTCAATACCTAGTGTTAATGGAGTAACATCTAAAAGTAATAAGTCTTTAACATCACCTGATAATACACCACCTTGAATTGCTGCACCCATAGCTACAACTTCATCAGGGTTAACACCTTTACTTGGCTCTTTACCAAATAGGTTTTGTACAACTTCTTGTACTTTAGGCATTCTTGTTTGTCCACCAACTAAAATAATTTCATCAATTTGTGAAATTGAAAGATCAGCATCTTTTAATGCAGCTTTACAAGGCTCTAATGATCTTGTAATTAAATCGCCAACTAGCTCTTCTAATTTTGAACGAGAAATTGAAACTTGTAAATGCTTAGGACCTGACGCATCAGCTGTAATAAACGGTAAGTTTACTTCAGTTTGAGCAGTAGATGAAAGTTCAATTTTAGCTTTTTCAGCAGCTTCTTTTAATCTTTGTAAAGCCATTGTATCACCTGTTAGGTCAACACCTTGGTCTTTTTTAAACTCAGCAATTAAAAAGTTGATAAGTCTCATATCAAAATCTTCACCACCTAAGAAAGTATCACCGTTTGTTGATTTAACTTCAACAACACCATCTCCAATTTCAAGAACTGAAACATCAAATGTACCACCACCTAAATCATAAACAACGATATTTTTAGTTTCATCACCTTCTTCATCAAAACCATATGCTAATGCTGCAGCTGTTGGCTCATTAACTAATCTTTTAACATTTAAACCAGCAATTTTACCAGCATCTTTAGTTGCTTGACGTTGTGCATCGTTAAAATATGCAGGCACTGTAATAACAGCATCTGTAATTTCTTCACCTAGGAAGTCTTCAGCTGTTTTTTTCATTTTTTGTAAAATGTATGCAGATACTTCTGATGGAGAGTACTTTTTATCTTGGGCTTTAACCCATGCATCGCCATTATCAGCTTTAATAATTGAATATGGAACCATATCAATATCTTTTTTAACTGCTTCATCTGTAAAACGACGACCAATTAATCTTTTAATAGCAAATAGAGTGTTTTCAGGGTTTGTAACTGCTTGACGCTTAGCTGGCATACCAACTAATTTTTCGCCGTCTTTTGCAAAACCAACGATTGATGGTGTTGTTCTCATACCTTCTGCATTTTCAATAACACGAGCTGAGTCGCCTTCAATAATTGAAACACATGAGTTTGTTGTTCCTAAATCAATACCTATAACTTTAGCCATTTTATTTTCTCCTTTTAATGGTTTATTAATTTTTTTAAATTCTTAATTTTAGTTTTTTGTCATTACGGACAAAATTTCTTTACTTCGTAATAGTTGTAATAAAAAGTTAATATTTTTATTTAACTGTTTATAAAGTATTATTTTGCTACTACTACCATTGCTGGGCGTAACAAACGTCCGTGCATTGTGTAACCTTCTTGGAATACATTAATTACTGTTCCAGGCTCTTTATCTGAATCAACTTGAGATATTGCTTGGTGTAGTTCTGGGTTTAGCTGTGTATCTATTGCTATGATTTTTTCAACACCTGCTTGTTTAAAGCTGTTTTCTAAACCTGATGAAACCATTTTAATACCATCTAAAGTACTTGTTAAATGCTCATCTTTAGTTTCAATTTTACTTAAATTATCTAATGCTCTTGCCATATTATCTTGTACTGCTAACATATCTTTTGCAAATTTAGTTGCAGCGTATTTGTTTGCATCTGATAATTCTTTTTGGTGTCTTTTTCTTAAATTTTCAGTTTCAGCCATTGCTTTTAACACTTTAGTTTTTAATTCAGCATTTTCTGCTGCTAAAACTTCTTCTTTAGTTAGCTCAACTTCTTCAACTTTTTCAACTGAGTCTGCCATTGTTTCTTCTTGGTTAGTTTCAGTTTGATTACTTGTTGTTTGATCAGTATTATTATTTTCTTGAGTCATTTACTTACCTTTCTTTTTTCTCTAGTATTTGATTTAACAGCCCTGCTGTATAATCGATTATAGAAACTGTTTGTTGATAGTTCATTCTCATAGGGCCTATTACACCAATTGTACCAATTGTATTAGCTGTTTTTGAACCATATGATGTTGTTATCATTGAACATTCTTTAGCTGCATCTAACGGGCAGTCTTTTCCTACAAAAATTTGTACACCTTCGGCTTTTTTAACCACATCAAGTAAACCTATAATAAGTTTCTTCTCTTCAAATGCATCAAATAAGTCTTTAAGTTTTTCTCTTACAATTTCAGGGTATGTAATTAAATTATGTTGCCCTGAAACAATTAAGCTTTTAGAATCTGATAACTCTTCTTCTAAAATTTTATCCATTGCAAGATCTAAAGTATTCTTATGATCTTTTAAGCCTTGGATAATTATTTCTCTTGATTGTTCTAATGTTTTACCAAAAACTAATTTATTTAACTCTTCTGATGCTTTATTAAGCTCTTGCTGAGGAATTGCTGAAGGTATTTCAATAATTCTATTTTCTATATAACCACTTTTTGCAACTAATATTGCAAGAACTCTCTCATTTTCAAGTGGCATAAAACTGATTGCTTGCATTATTTCATCTTCTTTTTTAGGAGCAAGTATTATTCCTGTATAAGATGTTAACTCTGCAATAGTATCTGATAATTCTTTAATTGCAGTATCAATATTATCAATTCCTACAATAGCATTATCTAATCTAGTTTTAATTTTAGTGTCTAAATCAACTTTAATTAAATCATTTGCATAATAACGTAAGCCTTGCTCAGTAGGTATTCTTCCTGCTGATGTATGAGGGCTAATTAGTAAACCCTTTTCTTCAAGCTCTGACATTACTGCTCTAATAGTTGCTGAAGAAACCTTTTCGTTTATACCTTCACACACAGCTTTTGAACCAACAGCTTTACCGTCTGTAGTATATAAATCTACCAGACATTTTAAAACATTGTTTGCTCTATCATTAAGCTTTTGCATAAATAATATGACCTATTTTTTGTTAATTTATTTTTGAGTTCTTTAACATAATAATCAATTAGCACTGTCTTGTCAAGAGTGCTAATAAAAAAATTAGCACTTTAATCATCAGAGTGCTAACTAGTGTGTGTTTTTAAGCACACTACATCTGGTGATTATCATAACAAGCTTTAATTTAAGGCTGTTTTTATCTATAATAGAAAAATGTCACAATATTAAACATTCACACAAAGAAAAGGGCTCTGCATTGAAAATACTTCTATCAATTTTTACAATATGCACCCTACTTTTTAACAATGCTGGCAATTCTTACGCACAAGATTTTGACTCTATGTACGGGTCAGTTTCAGCAAGCACAGTAAATGTAAGAGTAGGACCGGGCACTCAATACCCTATATCATGGGTTTATAAACAAAAACATTGGCCAATTGAAGCTATTGCAAAACACCAAGGTTGGTATAAAATTCGCGATATTGATGGTGAAGAAGGCTGGGTTTATGAGAGATTTTTCTCTAAAACTAGGTACAGCATTATTTATAACGATAAAAAAGACTTAGTAAATATGTACAAAAAACCCAATGGCGAAAAAACAATTTTAAAATTTGAATCAGGTTCTTTAATTAGGCTTAACTATTGCCAATTAGAATTATGCAATGTTTCTTATAAGAAGAAAAAAGGCTGGATACAAAGAAAGTTCATAGCCAATACAAAAAATTCAAACAAAATAGACTAGTTATTAAACAAAAAAACACCACCATAAAGGTGGTATTTTTAATTTAGCGTTAAGCTATCGTTCATTGTTTTTACTATTGAGATTTAGGGGCAGGTGCTGCAATTGATGCATTACCTCCTTCAGTTACCCAAATATCAACCCCACCTTCTTTAACTGCAGTTTCAAGAGCCTCAGCTCTTGCCATACTAGCAAGTGCATTAACTAGTAAGACAGAATCATGAACTGTTGCTTTTTCCGTATCATACCCAGGTATTTGACCTAACATGTTTTTAATACGCAAACCTTCTTGAGTACCTCGAACAGCTTTTTCTGTGGCAATCTCTGTAATAGTTGATTGTCGGGATAGCTCTTCTCTGGCTTTTTTCTTTTCATTAACAGCTTCAGAGATTGACCGAGGAGGAGTTATTTTTCCTACTGTTGGGTAGCCAATACTAAAAGCATCATCAATGAATCTATCTTCAACCCCTGCTTTTTTCATTTTTTCTTTTATAATGAATTCAAAGCTACGGCTTATTTCATCAACTAAGTCATCACGACTATCATTAATGGCTTTATAAACAATCCCCTTTAAGCGATCTTCTTTACTAGGAATATCCCAATAAAATTCAGAAAAACCTCGGCGAATAGCATCATAAACAGAATTATTTATTAACGATGCTCTATAGTTTTCCTCACTGCCGTAAATATTTAGCAGATAAGGTATAACCATTGGATTAACCGAAACAGGGAAGTTCACCTCTGTATCAACCTTAACCTTATCCCTTGTTAAAGGGGTATTGCTTAAATCCTCAACAACATTAAAAGAAACTGTTTCTTCTTTAGTACTTTGAGAGCTATACGAACAATACGGGTTAGCCAAATATAAACCAGATGATTGTATATAAGAAACATCTCTGCTTCCAAAACAAACTTTTGTTGATATTTCACCTTCTGAAACTAAGTTAAATGAACTAGCTATGTACATAATGATTAAACCAGCCAAAGCAATTGTATAAGAATTGAACCTTCTATTGGCCGACTTTCGTTCACCTTCACTAGATCGACTATCAAGAGATTTGATGGAATTAACATTCTTTAAGGCAAAGAGTACCAAGGTTGAAAGGATTATTATTAATATTGTTAGAATGATACCAGCCATGGTACCTCCTCATTAAAGTTATTTAAAAAAACCCGTACGATCCGGGACAAATATGTTCAGGTTCTTATAACATAAAGCATTATAAAAAACCTGACACTATCCTGATAGGTTAAAATCTATCAAAATAGATATTAATAAAAACTTATATATTGATTATATATAGATAAACATCTATAATACAACTAACCAAACTATTACTTTCTAAAGAGGCTATATTATGGAATCAAATTTAAAAAACTTTTTGATGACTAATGCTAGTCTAATTACAAAAGTTGAATATAAAAAAAATATTTACAGAAACCCCGCTACTTTTATAGTAAGCATCACTTACTATCATCAAATGAATTATAATATTGAAACAACCTATACTCAAAGCCTTATAAAAGAGTTTTTGAGCCAATTAGGGCCTATTATCGACATACCAAGTAATATTGCAGTTATTAATGAAACAAACCTGCTTAAAGTACTTAACTAGAAAACATCCTTTTAAAGGGTGTTTTTTTATTTACATGATATTTAGTTACTTGGCTTAAGACGTAAAAAAACCAGCCATAAGGCTGGTTAATTATTGGAGCGGGAAAAGGGATTCGAACCCTCGACCCCCACCTTGGCAAGGTGATGCTCTACCGCTGAGCTATTCCCGCTTGATTCCTGGTACCCCCTAGGGGAATCGAACCCCTGTTTCCACCGTGAAAGGGTGGCGTCCTAACCGCTAGACGAAGGGGGCAGTTAGGAATTAAGTTGAGTTATTTCTAACTCTACTATCTTAAGGTTTTGCTAGTGCCGTCTGCTTAAGATAATAACTTTATAGCCTGTATGCTGAGAATTGTCAAGATTTATTTTAACTTTTTTTTAACTTTTTTAAAAAAGGCTTTATATATTAGCCATTAAGCATTGCAAGCTCTAAGAAGTCAATCCAAAGATTATTAAAAAATGATTCCATATAAATATCAGAATAAACAAATAAAAATACTGTTCCTTGTAGCATTAAAACTGAAGCTAGTAAGCTAAAACCTTTTAATGTTCCACCTTTTTCTGATAAATACATCATAGCACTAACATCACCATATTTTTTTCTAAAGTTAACAACGCGCTTTCTTACAGAGTACCAATATATAAAATTACCCAAGAAAAAGAAGAATATATGAGGAATACCCATAATTAAAACTATTTTAGTAAATTCTGTTGTTGGAGCAAATAAACCTGTAATTTTATATGATAATATAATTAATAGTGTATAAATCACAATAGATAATAATGCTGACTTTCTATAAATTAACCAGCTTAAACCAAATATACCCGCTTTTAATGAAGGTATAATTAGCTCACCTTTTTTAATTCTATGGAATATTTGAATATAATGTTTTCTTCTTTCACCAATTGCAAGCTCTGCAAATGTATATGTGCCTTTAGCAGGTGTAGAGTTATCTTCTACTTCATTTTCTACTGCTTTTTGCTCATCAGCCTGACCTTTATCGTCTAATTGCTCATTTTCTGCAATAGTAAAATCTTCATCTGAGTTAAATGCCGGGTTTGGTATGCCGTTATCTTTTAACTTATCCATCTTTGTAATCCTTAATAATTATTATGATATATAATTATACCATATTCTTTAAAATTTTATAATCTAATTGTGTAATAAACCTACCCTTGTTTTTATAGGTTTTTATTTCCGATAAATCAAGTAGGAAAAAATCATACATGCTATATGTGCTATATATTTTACTTAAATCTTCTTTTTTTAGATTATATTCATATTGGTATACTATGCAAGCTTGGTTATTATAATCGATTGTTATATTTAATAAACTATCATTACTAAAATCATCAACATCTAAGCTTAAACTTGTTTTATCACGGGCGATTCTTGCACATGCTGATATATTATCTTCAAACTCTTCTAGGTTAGCATAACCATATGGTAGGCATATTTTTGATAGTGATGATTTTTCAATTTTTTTACCAACTAAAACTTTGCCATCATATTTTAAGATAAGCTTAATTAAAACACTTGCTCTTGGTTTTTTTGAAATAAAATAATCAAAACCTTGCTTTAAGATATTATTTGCTAACATATTAGCTATTTTATATTTAATGCTGTATCTATCTATCATATTACTTAACCAACTTTGCATTTACATTATTTAACTGCATAAGTATTTTATAGTCAAATATATTTAATTTATGCTTAAATTGCATTAACTTTAGCTCTTGAGAGTCTAAAGCAACTGCGTTATTGTTTAAATCTTTTAGTTTTATAAATTGGCTAACATCAACTTTAATATATAAATTATCCACAAAAAGCTTAGTTTCATGCTTTGTATCTACAAAGTCTCTAATAAAGTTTAACATATAGAATTTGCATTTTGTATTATGATGTATCTTAGCTGAAGTACTATCAATTAAAATTTGCTTACAAGCACCTTCTATTGACTGATGATTCTGCAAATCAACATCTATACTTGGTATAGCATAAGAATCACCTTGTTTTACCAAAATGTAATTATCTGAATGTTTTATGATTAATTGAATTTTTACGCAGGTTTGCTTAAAAAAATAGATATAAACTTTTTTAAAGAATAATACTCTAAGTAGTATGTTTAGTAAAATTTTTTTAAGCATTATAAAATGCACCTTTATTTTTTTATCAATTAGTTAGATTTATTTAACATCTTTCCATATTTCGCGCTTAGCAAAATAAGTTAATATTATAAACAATAGAACAAAAAGTAGAACGCCTGTTCCTAAGTTTTGTCTTTGGATTCTTTTAGGTTCTGATGCAAATGCTAAAAACGCTGCAACATCTGTTGCATACTGCTCTTTATTTTCTAATGATGCATCGTTATATTCAATAATACCATCTTCTAATTGAGCTGGCATTGCAATATTATGCCCTGCGAAGTATTTATTATAGTTTGCACCGTCAAAATCTTCAGGAGCTTCATCATAACCTAGCATTAAAGCTTTAACATAGTTAACACCATCATGACGACCTTTTGTAATAATAGATAAATCAGGTGGAGTAACTCCGTATGCATCTTTTGCATCTTTAGGGTCAAGCGCTGAAATAAGCGGATCGTTAACTTTAATTTCCATTGCTGTAGCTAATGCTTTAACCTGATCTTTAGAAAAACCTAGTTTAAGCATTTCTCTATGGTTCATGTATTTCATGCTATGGCAGTTCATACAAAGCCCTGTAGCTACCTTATAACCTCTTAAAAGTTGCTCAGAATCCCAATAAGTGCCAACCTTGCCTTCAAAGCTCCAGTCATTTTGTGGATAGCTAATAGATGCAGATGATGCATTAGCATTAGTTACTAAAGCAAAGCTGATTAAACTAAGTAAGATAAGTTTTTTATACATTTTTAACTTCCTTTTCTATTAAGTGGTCTGGAACATTAGTTTTTTCAATTTTATGAATAAATAATAAACTAGCAAAAAATCCAAAATAATACACAACAGCTACTCTTGCAAAGTAAACCAATGGAATACCAAACATATGTGCATCAGCAGGTTGCATACCAACATAACCTAAGAATATAAAGTTAATGAAGAATAAGATTACTAATTTTCTAAATATAGGTCTGTATTTAGCAGAGCGAACTCTTGAACGGTCTAACCATGGTAAAACAAACATAACTAAAATAGCACCAAACATTGCAATAACACCAAGTTCTTTAATAGGTATTGCACGAAGAACTGCATACAATGGTAAGAAGTACCACTCTGGAACAATCAATGCTGGAGTTTTTAACGGATTAGCAGGGATATAATTATCTGAATGACCTAAATACTCTGGTAAGTAAAATACCATGAATAAGAAAGGTAATAGATAAACCGCAACCCCAAATAAATCTTTTGCTGTGTAATACGGGTGGAAAGGGATATAATCAGTTTCTTCTTTTGAATCTATACCTGTTGGATTACCTGAACGAGCAGTATGTAATGCCCATAAATGTAAACCTACAAACCCTACAATAATAAATGGAACTAAAAAGTGTAATGCAAAAAATCTGTTTAATGTAGGGTCATCAACTGTATAACCACCCCATAACCAAACAACAAAATCATCTCCTATAAATGGAATAATAGAGAATAAATTTGTAATAACTTGTGCGCCCCAATAGCTCATTTGACCCCAAGGTAATACGTAACCTAAAAATGCTGTAGCCATCATTAATAAATAAAGCACTAAGCCCATAATCCATAAAATTTCACGTGGGCCTTTGTATGATCCGTAATAAATACCACGAGCCATATGAATATATACAACTATAAAGAAGAAACTTGCCCCTACTGTGTGTAAGTAACGCACTAACCACCCGAACTCAACATTTCTCATAATATGCTCAACAGATGAAAATGCTAACGCAGTATCTGGCTTATAAAACATTGCTAAAATTATACCTGATGCAAGTTGCACAACTAATGCAAATAAAGCTAGCGAACCAAAGTTCCACATATAGCTTAAATTTTTAGGTGCTGGGTATTTTGTTGTTGAACCTTTAATCATACTTACTATTGGTAAGCGATCATCAACCCATTGTAGAATATTTTTCATTATAATTATCCTATTTTAATTGTTGTATCATTAATAAATGCATATGGTGGAATTTCTAAGTTTGTAGCAGCTGGGCCTTTTCTTACTCTTCCTGATAAATCAAATTGTGAACCATGACATGGGCATAACCAACCTTCAAATTCACCACCTGTATTAGGCACACAGCCTAAGTGTGTACAAACAGCTAAAACAATTAACCATTTTTCATTTTGTACTCTATCTGAATCTTTTTGAGGGTCTTTAAGCTCTGAGCTTGTATCATCATTTTTAACATAAGCAATTTCTTCTGCTGTTCTATGACGAATAAACACAGGTTTACCTCTCCATAAAATAACTTTACCTTTACCTTCTTCAATTTCAGATAAATCAACTTCAATTGATGCTAATGCTTTAACGTTAGCCGCCGGTTGTAGCGTAGCTATAAACGGGTACCCCGCAGCTACTGCACCAACTGCGCCTGTTGCAGCGGTTGCTTTTACTATAAAATCTCTTCTGTTTTGGTCTTCAGGTGATCTGTTTTTTTCTGCATCATCATTGTATGTTTCAACGTTGATTTTAGGCAAATTTAGATTGTTATTTTCAGACATGATAAATATTGTTACCTTTATTATTATTATGTTATACAAAAATATACACTATTTTTAATACTGTTACAATTATTTTTACCAAAAAACGATAAGAATATTGCCTTTTTTTGGATATATTAAACTTATCAAAAACAAAACACCTCTATAAAATAGAAGTGCCTTTATAAATAAGTTCTTTATATATTAGTTTTAAATTAATTCTAATTCTTGCAAATTAACCCATAAAATAGCAGGAATAATCTTCTTATCTTTATAAATATTTTTTAAAACTTTAGTATAATTAAATAATTGCTTTTCATATTTTTGTCTATACTGGTCATTTTTTTGACCTGTTTTATAGTCAATAATATAAACTTTATCTTCTAATATAGAAATTTTATCTACAATACCTACTATAACCTTATTATTATAAACCCCTTGGATACTAACTTCTGATAATGAATCTTTACTAAATATAAACTCAAACTTTTCAATTACGTTTAAAATATCTTTAGCTATTTTGCTTTGGTTTTCTATATCAGGCTTATTTTCTAAATAGTTAATAATAAAATCATGTCTATCATCTTTATTAAGCTTAGGAACTTCTTCAAGTAGTTTATGGATAACATTACCATAACTATATGACTTATTATCACTATCCTCTGACTTTAAATCGTTTATATAATCTAATGATGATTTTTCATAAGATGATTTTTCTTGCACTAGCATTTGTTCATTTTCAGCTTTTTGATTATACCATGATGGTATAACCATATCGCCAGTCTCTTCTTTTAATAAAACACTACTATCTTTAGCTTTAGCATCACCTTCTAATTGTTTTCTTTTTTCAAAAACAAGTGTTCCATTATTTGCCATAGAATAACCGATAGTATTTGCCTGCACTCCGTATTGGGCACTTTGACTTAAAATACTATACCAACTATCTTGTGATAATTCTTTATTATTTTGAATACCTGAAACATAAATGCTGTTTCTTGCTCTTGTTAATGCAACATATAATAAACGCATATCATCTTCAAAGAATAGTTTTTCTTGATTCTTTTGTAATTCTTGTTCAATTTTAGTAGGTTTTACAGTTTGGCGTGTTTTATAAATAAATAATGAATCAATATTTGATTGATCTTCATGTTTTTTAAACATTAAAGTAAATTTACTCGCACTAGATTTTATAGTATCTTCACCTGCATCTGGCAAGAATACTATTTTTGACTCTAACCCCTTAGAACCATGAACTGTCATTATTCTAACTGCATTTTTTGCATTAGCTGTATTTTTTTTAATTTTACTTACATCTTTTTTAAACCAGTTTAAAAAGCTTAATGTACTTAAGTCATTAAATGATTCTATTTTTTTCATAAACTCTTGGATAGTTTGCTTAACTTGGTCTTGTTGAGCTTGTGTATACCCACCAAAAGATGCCATAAATTTATTAACCAAATCTAAATCGCTATCTAAGGCTAAGTAAATATCAAATATTCTTGAATTATTTACCATATTTTTATATTTAGTAAGCTTATGGTATACGGTTTTAAATAAATCATCTTCTTTTAAGTAATAATAAAATGATTTTAACTGCTTATTCTTTTTATACTTTTTATAACTTGTAAACACTTGTTGGTCATTAAAACCAAATATAGGTGATTTTAATAGCTGTATTAATGACAAGTCATCTTCATCAAAACATAAAAATTTTGCAAAGCTTATTAAATCATCAATAATAATAGAAGTTGATAGATATATTTCATCTGAACCTGTATGAGGGATGTTTTTTTCAGTTAAAGCATTAATTAGCTCTGTCATACCATTTCTATTAGGTAATAATATAATTATATCTTCAGGTTTAACATTATCATTGTTAAATAAGTTCTCAATTTTATTTGCAACGTTATTATAATTTAACCTACGTAAACGTGTAGATGATGTTGCTGAATCAGTTTTTTCTTGTTTACCAATTGGTATTTCATAATCAGAATACTCTACAGCCTTTTCTAAATCATCCTTTGTTAATATCGGTGCTATTTCCACTCTACCAGACTCTGCAAATTGGTATACTTGATGGTGTAAATCATCATCAATATTATCTAAGGCTAGTTTTCTTTTTTTATCATTAAATACATCATCAACAAAATTTAACACAGCAGCTGATGATCTAAATGAAGTATGTAGACCAACTTGCTTAAAATCATAGTAATTATTTTGGGTTTTTTCTTCTAAAGATACTTTAATATTTTCAAAAACTTCAGGGTTTGCGCCTCTAAATCTATAAATTGATTGCTTCATATCCCCTACTGCAAAGGTAGTTCTTGGAGTTTCATGCTGTCCATCACCGTAATAAAATTCAGCAATTAAAGCATGCAAAATATTCCATTGCTGCATATCAGTATCTTGAGCTTCATCTATTAAACAATGTTTAATTTTACTATCTAATTTATAACGAATCCAATCTTGAATTTGGCTTTTATTAACTAGCTCTTCTGAATAATCAATTAAATCATTAAAATCTAATAATGATAGTGCTAGTTTTTCTTTTTTATAAAATTTAAACATATCATAAGCAAGTAATGATAATGCTTTACTTATTTTATAATTCTGAATATTTGTTATTTTATCTAGTATAATCTCAAGCTTTAAAATTTCATCTTGAGCAAAATGGTCCCACTCAAAACTTAAAGATTCTTTAATTTTTTTAACTGCAACAGCTTTTCTAGGCTCTTTTTTAGCATTAAACCAAATATCCAAGTAAGTATTTACTAACTGCTCGCTAGAGCCCTGTTTTGCTAGTATTTTATCTAACTTAATTGCTAATTTTTGTGATGTAGGGCTGTTATCTGCATTAGAAATGGCAAATAATTCTTTAATTTTTTCTAATTGAATATCATCAAATTCTATAATGCTTTGGTATATAGCATTTTCATCTAAAGTAGTTATATCAAATTCTTTTTTTAGGTTTTGGAAAAACTCTTCTTGAGTTTCAAAATAATAAAGCATTTTATAAAAACGATTTTTTTCATTTAGAATTTTAGATATAGCATTTTCTAATGAGAACTCTCCCATCAAGTCTATTACTTCACTAAATAAGTTTTTATTATCATTAAATTGATTTTTTAATGATTTGTTCCAAGCTTTTTTTAATAACTGACGTTCTTGGCGTTCTTCAATTAATGTAAACGCACTAGGTATACCTGACTCTAAAGGGAATTTTCTTAATAAGGTTTCACAAAAACTATGGATCGTGCTTATGTTTAACCCAACAGGGTCATCAATTACTTTTACTAATAATGTTCTGGCATTTTGAATATCTTTTATTGTAGGCTTTTTTTCTAATAGCTCTTCTAAAATATTTCTTAAGTCAGCCTCATCAGCTTTTACCCATTTACTTAACTCTTCAATAAGTCTGTTTTGCATTTCCATTGATGCTGCTTTTGTATAAGTAATCGCTAATATTTCTGAGATATTTAGAAAAGGATCTGAAAGCATAAGACGCAACATTCTTTGGGTTAAAACGTGAGTTTTACCCGTACCTGCTGAAGCTGATACCCATACAGAACTTGTAGGGTTTGATGCATTCATTTGTAATGCAGTTGCTTTTTGCGATATTTTTTGCTGTTGTAATTTTAAATCCATTATTTCTTCTATATCTATTTATTCATAAAAAAAGGCTATTAGTTATTAACTATAGCCCTTATTATAATCTAAAGATTGCTTTTTTTCTAGATAAATCAAACTCTTTTTAAATAAATAACAGTTAAATCATCTTTTAGTGGTTTTTTAGCCGTTGCATTAAATGAATTAATTATATAATCAAATCTTTTTTCAATACCTTGATGCTGTGAATGGTACAAAATGTTTTTAAATCCATCATCTAACCATCTAGACCCATCTTTATGAGGCTCTTCAATTAATGCATCACTATACATTATTACTCCGTCATTTAAATCAAGATTAATTTTATTATATGTATAATCAGCATCTGTCATATCTTTAGTCATTCCTAAAGGAAAACCTTTAGCTTGTAAGGGTATAATTGTTTCCTTATCTGCTTTTAATACGTATAAATCAGGTGTGTTTGTTGCAACATACTCACAATCTCCTGTTTTTGTATCTATAACAAAATAAACTATTGAACAAAAGTCCTCTGCAGGTAATGTTTCATAAAGATTCTTATTTAAATACACCACTGATTTTTCAACATCAGAGAGTAACTCTTTACTCATTTGGGATATAAACAAATCAATTCTAATAGTATTTAATGCCGAGTAAACCCCATGACCTGAAAAATCAGCCAAAACAAAGCCGACTTTATTATCTTCTAAATCTATAACTTTCCAGTAATCCCCTGCTAACTCACTTGATGAGTTAAACACAGATTTAATTTCTAAATTATATTTAGATTCTATTTTTTCTTGGTCATGCTTACTTGGAATAATAGCATTTTGAACTTTTTTTGCTTTTTCAAGTTCATAACTCATACGAGTTTGATACTCTTGCAATTGTTTAACAAGCTGCCCGTTTTTTAAGTGGACTTTAGTACGCGCTATAAGCTCATAATGATTAATTGGCTTATTAACAAAATCAACTGCACCAAGTTTATAACCCTGCACCCTATTATCTGCCTCATTAAATGCTGATAAAAATAATACTGGAATATCTCTAGTTTTTTTATTATTTTTTAAATCTTTACAAACATCAAAGCCTGAGTCTTCATCAAGCTGAATATCCAAATATATAATATCTGGCATATTCATTACGGCCATAGCATAGCCATCTTCAGCATTATCTGCTTCAATAAAGTTACTAAAACCAGCTTGTTGTAAGAAGAACTTAACAAGATCTCTGTTATGTTGTTGATCATCAACAATTAATATTTTTGCTTTTTTATAATTATCCATGATTTATTTTCTTTAATATTATTTAAAAAGGTATTATTCTACTAGTTCAAATTTTTGATCAAACTGTGACATCTCAAGAATTTTTCTTGCATATCCTGCAACGCTTTTTAATTTAATTATACAATCAACTTCGTTTGCAGTATCTTTTGCAACCATTAAAAGCCCTAAAGCTGTTGAGTCCATGTATTCTACTTCTTTAAAATCTAAAATAATCTGCTTTGCTCCAGATTCTAACGATTCTTTAATAGAGTTTCTGAATGATTTATGGGTCTCAAAGTTAAAGTCTTTATCAATTGTGATTGTAGCCATATTTTTTTCTATACTTACTAGTTGTGCCATATCTAATTTTTTCCCTATTTATAGTTATTATTTTATATTAGTTATAACTTATGTATATTATTCTAAATTCAAAAAAACGACATTGCAACATATTTTTAATATTTTGTTTAATTTTTAATCATATATGAATTTAAAATGCCTTGTGATTTTTTTTTATTATGCTATACTTTTATTTAGTAATATTTAATTTAAAAAAACTAATAAAGGATAATTTCTTATGGAGAAAAATCAGGCATTACAAGCTGCTTTATCACAAATTGAAAAACAATTTGGTAAAGGCTCTATCTTTAAAATGGACGGCTCTCAGCCAGATCATAATATTGATGCTGTTTCAACAGGTTCACTAGGTCTAGACATGGCTTTAGGTATAGGTGGTTTACCTCAAGGAAGAATCGTTGAAATCTTTGGTCCTGAATCTTCAGGTAAAACAACATTAACACTTCATGCAATTGCAGAAGCTCAAAAAGCTGGTAAGACTTGCGCATTTGTTGATGCTGAGCATGCTTTAGACATTCAATACGCTGCAAAATTAGGTGTTAATATTAAAGATTTATTAGTTGCTCAACCTGATTCAGGCGAACAGGCTTTAGAAATTGTTGATACATTAGTTAGATCTGGTGCGGTTGATTTAGTAGTAGTTGACTCTGTTGCTGCATTAACACCAAAAGCTGAGCTTGAAGGCGAAATGGGTGATTCACATATGGGTTTACAAGCTCGTTTAATGTCACAAGCTTTAAGAAAGTTAACAGGTACAATTAACAAAACTAATTGCATGGTTATATTTATTAACCAAATTAGAATGAAAATTGGTGTTATGTTTGGTAGCCCTGAAACTACAACAGGTGGTAATGCTTTAAAATTCTACGCTTCAGTACGTTTAGATATTAGAAGAATTGGTGCTATTAAAATTAAAGACGATATTGTTGGTAATGCTACAAGAGTTAAAGTTGTTAAAAACAAAGTTGCTCCTCCATTTAAACAAGTAGAATTTGAAATTATGTACGGTGAAGGTATTTCAAAACATGGTGAAATTATTGACCTTGGTGTTAAATATGACCTTATTGAAAAAGCTGGATCATGGTTCTCATACAATGGTACAAGAATTGGCCAAGGTAAAGAAAACGTTAAGAATTATCTTAAAGAAAATTCTGCTACATCTGATGAGATCGAATCAAAAATTAGAGAAATTATCGCTGAGCAAGCTTAGTATAATTTAACTCATAAAAATAAAAAAGCTCCAGATTATTCTGGAGCTTTTTTGTGTCTGATTTATAAAAACTAATCTATATTAATAAATTTTATCATATTAACCAAATCATAATACTTTCCATTCATAAAAATACCATTTTTAGAAATAGACTCTTGTTTATAATTATGTTTTTTATAAAAAGCTAATGCTCTCTTATTTTCAGATATAACATCAAACTCTATTCTTGTAATTTCTTTTTTCTCAAACCATTCATTAGCTTTTTCCATTAATTGTGATGTTAGAGAATTTCCATAATACTCTTTTAGTACCATTATAGCTAATGAGCCAACATGGCGTATTTTTTTTAAACATTTACGGCTTGTATAAATCATACCAACTATTTTATTATCATCTTCTACTATTAATATTTGCTCTAAAGGCGATTTTAAAAGATTTTTAATATAAAGCTCTGTTCTTTGTATATTTGGAACTTCTTCTTCTTGCATTAGTAAATAATCAGTTTCTTTAGCTATATCTATTCTAAATTGCTTAAATATTTTTGCATCTTCGGATTTAATTTCTCTGATTATCATAATATAGTCCTTTTTATTTTTTGTATTATATAAATAGTACAGTATAAAAAAATTACTATCAAGAATAAAAGAACCACCTGATATAAATACCAGGTGGCTCTAGGTGCATTGATGAACGTGATATTACTAATTAAAGAAATACCTTTTAATTATACTGCTGCCTTAGCTTTTTCAACTACTGCTGAAAATGCTTCAGGCTCATTCATTGCTAAATGAGCTAGTACTTTACGATCGATTTCAATATTCGCGCATTTTAGTGCGTTGATGAATATTGAGTAACTAAGACCGTGCTGTCTAGTTGCAGCATTAATTCTAGTAATCCATAAACGGCGAAAATCTCTTTTCTTTGTTCTACGGTCACGGTAAGCATACTGTAAAGCTTTTTCAACCTTTTCAATTGCTACTCTAAAGCAAGATTTACTTCTTCCTCTATAACCCTTTGCCATTTTAATGATCTTACTATGACGACGACGAGATGATACGCCTCCTTTAACTCTAGCCATTCTTTTCTTTCTCCTATTTCTAAATTAAGCTACACATAGCATTTTTTTAACATTTTTCTCGTCAGCTTTTGACACTAATGTTGTTTTTGCTAAATTATTTGACTTCCCTGAAGAAAGTTTGCTTAACTCATGAGAGTGAAAAGCTTGGTTTCTTTTAACTTTGCCGCTAGCTGTAAGCTTAAATCTCTTAGCCGCACTGCGTTTAGTTTTCATTTTAGGCATAATGCATCTTATCCTCTATTGCTATTAAAGTTCGTGATGGTGGCTAAATCCTTCATAGTTTCGTAAAAAACTAATTAAAATATAACACTTGTATGGATGTACCAACACAACCAGTTGCCATAGATAAATCTATAGCGTTTTTAAATATAATGTATTTTGCACTCAATATCAAGGAAAAAAACCACTATTTTATCAAAAACAGTGGTTTAGTATTACTATAGTCTATATTTAATGTATATTTATGAGTCGTATTTAACTTTTAAACCATCAACAATTGATTGGTGCGCACCGCCAAAAGGACCATTTGTCATAATTAAAATATGATCATTTTTATTTGCAAGCTCTATAGCTTTTTCAACTACAGATTTAACATCTTCATAGCAATAATTTTCAACACTTGATTGGGCAATATAATCAGAAACATTCCATTTTGCAGAGTCTTTATTATAATAAGCTACAATTTTATCAGCATGTGATAATGATGCTGGAACACCTTCTTTATGACCACCATTTAACATAGTAGCTGAACGAGGCTCCCAAACTGCAATAATTTTACCATCATCTTTTATAGATTTTCTTAAACCTGTAATAGTAGTTGTTATTGCTGTAGGATGATGTGCAAAGTCGTCATAAACTGTAATATTATTTATTATGCCTTTAACTTCCATTCTACGTTTTACACCACCAAATTTATTAGCAGCATTAATTGCATCTTCAATTTTAATACCTGCTTTATTAGCTACTGCTAATGTAGCAAGGCAGTTATATAAATTATGATGACCCATCATTGACCAATCAATAATACCTTTTAATTCACCTTTATAATAAACTTCAAAGTTTGAGAAATCTTCTTTTAATAATTTGTATGTCCAATCAGCATCTTCACCAAAGCTTTCTTTGTTAGTCCAACAACCCATTTCTAGAACACCTTTAATGTTTCCATCAAAGCATGGGTAAGCCACAAGCCCTGATGATGGTATAGTTTTAATTAAATGATGGAATGTTCTTTTAATAGCTTTTAAATCATCGAATATATCTGCATGATCAAATTCTATATTATTAATAACTGCTATATCTGGACGGTAGTTAATGAACTTTGATCTTTTATCAAAAAAGGCTGTATCATACTCATCAGCTTCAATAATAAAATGTTCGCCATCTGTAAATTTAGCAGACGTGCCTAAATCAGGGCAAACACCACCAACTAAAAAGCTAGGGTTTAAACCACATTGTTCAAAAACAAATGCTGCAATTGATGTAGTTGTTGTTTTACCGTGTGTTCCTGCAATAGCTATTACAGTTTTATCTTGTAATACATTTTCAGCTAACCACTGAGGGCCTGAAATGTAAGGAATTTTGTTATTTAAAACATATTCAACTGCTTCATTATTTCTACCCATAGCATTACCTATGATGATTAGATCAGGTTGAATATCTATTAAATCTTGTGAATTATAACCATTATAAAGCTTTAAACCTTGGTCTTCTAATTGAGTACTCATCGGAGGGTAACACCCTTTATCTGAACCAGTAACTTCATGACCAAGTTGTTTAGCAATTACTGCAATTCCACCCATGAAAGTGCCGCAAACGCCTAAAACATGTATCTTCATTATTCATATCCTTTGATTATTAACGATTCGCAAATATTAACATAGATTAATTTTTTTTGCAAACTAGCCTAAATTTATAAAGATATTGCTTTGACAGTCACACCTTTAAAGTGCTAATCTAAATTTCATATGATACTAAAAGTAAAGCTAAGGCAGCTAAGCTAGAATATGCAAAAAACCATGATAAAAGGTAACTATAAGTAAGGGTTAATAATAATGAAAAAATTACTAATAATAATCTGTTTAATATTAACAGCTTGCGGTGGCCATACTGGTAAAAAATTAAAACACCAACCTTTTGAATATATGAACTTAAGTTTTGATTTTGGGATTAAAGATAGTCCTAAAATCATAGCATATTTAGTAACAGATGAAAAATCAAATGCTAATTATTCACGTTTTGAAAAAGAGTCTGATATATACCCATGGTTTAATATAAAACAATTAAACAGAAAGCCTCAGTTTATATGTTATGAGAGTATAAAAAGATTACCTAACTATAAAAGTAGCGATTGTTTAACTTACTTTGAAGCACCTCATATTCAAATGCAGGGTACCTGGTATATAAATCAAATATTTGAAATTAAACCATGGGGCATTATGACTGCTTTTAACAGCTCTATATTATATATCCAACTAATTCAGTATGATGGTGATAAATATCAAACCGCAATAATGACTTTACTTGACTTTAAATCTTTTTTAAAAGATTTAAAAAAGTTAGATAATTATAACCCTTATTATGATAAGGCCTTAAAAATAACTTCATATAAATTATTATAAGTATAAATTAGATTAATATAACTATTAAAATAAATCATATTATTTTTTACAGTTTTTTTATAAAAATATACTAGCTTTTTATGATTATTTATCTTATAATAGCCTTGTTAAAAAGGTATAAGATAAATAAAGGAAACAATTGTGTTTACAGTATACAAAAAAGAACTAACTTTCGGTGGTAAAGAACTTACTATTGAAACAGGTCGTATAGCTAGACAAGCAGACGGTTCTGCACTAGTAACTTACGGCGAAACATCAGTACTTGCTGCTGTGTGTTTTGAAAAGAAACAAAAAGAAGGCCAAGGCTTTTTCCCTCTAACAGTTACATATCAAGAAAAATTTTACGCAAATGGTAAAATTCCTGGTGGATTCTTAAAAAGAGAATCACGTCCATCAGAAAAAGAAACTCTTACATCAAGACTAATCGATAGACCTATTAGACCTCTATTTGATGAAGAATTTAAAAATGAAGTTCAAATAGTATGTCAAGTACTATCATATGACCAAGAAAACAATGCAGATATGGTTGCAATGATCGCAGCATCAGCAGCGTTATCACTTTCAGGTGCGCCAACAGCTGCTCCTTTAGGTGGTTGCCGTATTGGTTTAATTGATGGTGAGTATGTTGTTAACCCTACAAACGCTGAACAAGAAGAATCAAGCCTAGATTTACTAGTTGCTGGTACTCATGAAGGTGTTTTAATGGTTGAATCAGAAGCTCAAGAATTATCTGAAGAAGTAATGCTTGGTGCGGTTGTGCATGGTCATAAAGAATCTCAAAAAATTATTAAAGCTATTGAAGAGTTATGTGAAGTTGCTGGTAAAGAGCGTTTCGTTAGCCCAGCTTTAGAAACTCATGATGAATTATACGCATCAATGACTTCATTATATGGTGAAGATGTTGTTAAGGCTTACTCATTACCTAAAAAGCTTGAAAGAAAAGCTCGTTTAGATGAAATTAAAGTAGTTGCTTTAGACAAATTCGCATCTGAAGATGAGAAAATGGTTAATGTTGTTGCTAAATTATTCAAACAACTTGAATCTGACGCTTTAAGAGGCGAAGTATTAAAAACTCAAACAAGAATTGATGGTCGTACTCCTACAACTATCCGTCCTATTGTTTGTGAAACTGATATCTTACCAAGAGTTCATGGTTCAGCTTTATTTACACGTGGTGAAACTCAAGGTTTAGTAGTTACAACACTTGGTAATGCTAAAGATGAGCAAATGATTGACGGTTTAGACGGTTTATCATATGACAGATTAATGTTACATTACAACTTCCCATCATTTTCTGTTGGTGAGTGCGGTAGAATGGGCCCTCCAGGACGTCGTGAAATTGGTCATGGTAAATTAGCACGTCGTGCAATTGAGCCAATGTTACCAACTAAAGAAGAATTTCCTTATACTATTCGTTTAGTATCTGAAATTACAGAATCAAACGGTTCATCTTCAATGGCATCAGTTTGTGGTGCATCAATGTCATTAATGGCATCAGGTGTTCCTTTAAAACGCCCTGTTTCAGGTATTGCTATGGGTCTTATTAAAGAAGGTGACGATTATGTTGTTCTTTCTGATATTTTAGGTGATGAAGATCACTTAGGTGATATGGACTTTAAAGTTGCAGGTACAACTGAAGGTATTACAGCTTTACAAATGGATATTAAGATTACATCTATTACTCCTGATATTATGAAAGTAGCTCTTGCTCAAGCAAGTGAAGGTAGATTACATATCTTAACTAAAATGGCTGAAGCTATTTCTACTCCAAGATCAGAAATGAGTGAATATGCTCCAAGCATTGAATCTTTCTATATCAATAAAGATAAGATTAGAGAAGTTATTGGTGCTGGTGGTAAAGTTATCAGACAAATCCAAGAAGATACTGGTGCTGATATTTCTATTGAAGAAGATGGTAAAGTTATTATTTCAGGTATTGGTGCTGCAACTATTAAAGCTGCAATCGATATGGTTAAAGGTATTGTTGCTGAAGCTGAAGTTAATAAAGAGTATGTTGGTGAAATCGTAAGAATCGTTGATTTTGGTGCTTTTGTAAGAATATTACCAAATGTTGAAGGTTTAGTACATATTTCTGAAATTGCTCCTGTTCGTTTAGGCTCTGCTGAAGACGTACTTACTGAAGGTGCTTCAATTAACGTTAAATGTATCGAAATTGAGCGTGGTAAAGTAAGACTTACTATGAAAAACATCGAGCAAACTAACGAAGAAATTAAAACAAAACTTGAAGCTGTTATAGCTGCAGGTGGTACTCAAAAACCTCGTGAAGAAGGTGATAAACCTCGTCGCGATAATAACAATAACCGTGGTGGTAATAAACGCTACTAGTTATTATTATTAATTAGTATAAAAGGAGCTAAACATCTAGGTGTTTGGTTCTTTTTTTTATTAGTGTATATAAGCTATTAAATCTATTTAGTTTATTATAAAAACTAATAGGTTGTTACAGTAGTGCTATGATCGGCTATATAATGGTTAAAATAAGATTATGTATTTATAAACATTTTTCTTTTTTAATTAGCTATTTAAGTTTTTTTATGCAATACTCCAGTTTCAGAAGATGTACACAAGGATAATTCATGCCTTAAATAGACATTGATTAAATCGTAAATAAGGAATTTTATTTTGACTAATAAAACAAGTAGCCCAGAAGTTGGCGCAAAGTATACAGCAGAAATCAAAAAAGTTTTAGATTTTGGTGCTTTTATAGAAATTTTACCAGGGCTTGAGGCATTATTACATGTATCTCAAATTGCTCCATTTAGAGTTGAATCAGCAGAATCAATTTTCAAAGAAGGTGACATTGTAAATGTTGAGTGCCTTGAAATTGATGGTGATAGAATCAGACTTACAATGAAAGATATCAAACAAGACAACGAAGATATCACAAAAAGCATTGCTAAAGAAAAAGCAGCTGCAAAAAATGGCCCTAGAGGCGGTGGCAGATCAAGAGATGATAGACCTCGTCGTGATTATAATGACAGACCACGTCGTGATTTTGGCGATAGACCTCGTTCAGGAAACAGAGATGATCGTCCAAGAAGAGATTCAGGCGATAGACCTAGATATAATAATGACCGTCCTCGTTCAGATAGAGATGACAGACCACGTCGTGATTTTGGTGATAGACCAAGATATAACAACGATAATAGAGATGATAGACCTAGACGTGACTCAGGCGATAGACCTCGTTTTAACAGAGATGACCGTCCTCGTTCAGATAGACCTAATAGAGATGACAGACCACGCCGTGATTTTGGTGATAAACCAAGATTTAACCGTGATGACAACAGATCTAGAGATGACCGTCCAAGACGTGATTCAGGCGATAGACCTAACTTTAACAGAGATGATAGACCTAAAAGAGACGATAGAACTCGTTTTGATAGACCTAAAAAAGACTTTGGCGATAAAAAACCTTCTTTTAACAGAGATGACAAACCTCGTAAAGATAAAGAAAAGCCAAACTTTAAATTTAAAGTTAAACTTGACGTTTAGTCTAATATCTAAAAAAGAATCTGTATTTATTACAGGTTCTTTTTTTTGCCTATTAAGCTTGAGAATTGTATATAACTGGTCTATAATTTTTTTAATAACTAACAATATTAAGGTAATTATACATATGATTAATTTAGATTATAAACAAGATGTTTTATTTTGTAATGTAAGAGAAGATAAAATTTTATCTGCAAAACCAATATTAAATGAAAAGGTGGTTAAGCAATGGTTTTTTCATCAAAAAGAACGCACAAGCATATATTATAAAAAAGAAATCTTAAATTTAGATGCCCCATGGACTGATGATGAAATTTTGGCTAAATATAAGTTCGTTAATACTAAAAGAACTTGGGATCGTGAGTCTAAATGGTTATTAAAAAATATCACATCTAATAATAATCTAAGCTATAATAATAAATTGCTTAATTGTTTTTTATTCAGAGTAATAAATAAAAGCCAAACTTTTGAGCTATTAAATGGCGCTATCGATTTTGAAAATCTAACTCTTGAAGAGATTAATACTACATTTAGATCTATCCTTTCTAATAAAGAGCATACACAGCCTGATTATGTATTTTTTAGTGCAGCTTATATATTAGGGGGACCAAAAGTTAACTTCGGTAAGTATATCAACAAGGTTGAAGGTAAAACAGAACCTAATATGATTTTAAGAATGATTAAGTTTGTTTATTATAATCAAGATTCTATTATTAACGGTGTATTAAAATCTAAAAACCAAAATGATGTGTATAATCATTTATGCTCATATAATGGTATTGGTAAGTTTTTATCTTATCAAATATTTATTGATTTTACTTATATTAAAGAATTTAGATTTACAGAACATAACTTTGTAATATCAGGGCCAGGATGTGAACGTGGTTTAAACTGGATATTTACCGACCGAGATGGCTTAACAAGTGAAGAATGCCTTTTTTGGTTTAGTTTAAACCAGCATAAAATAGCCAAAAAATATAATATTGATTGGGACATGGATAAAATCTTTAGCTTTTTAAATAAAGACCAACGAGTATATACTTTAATGGATATGGAAAATAGTGGTGCTTGTGAAGTTGATAAACGTTGCAGAACATTGTATAATAATAAACGTCCTAAACAAGTTTATAAAGTTAAATAATTGATTGGAAATAGTTATGAATAAACAGCTTGAAAATTTAAGGTCTGAATTAAAATTAGCAACAGATAAAACAGGTCGCCATGTTGAAAGTGTTATATTTGATTTAGTTGTTGCATTAAATTACTTAGGGTTTAATACCATATCATCATGCCAAGGACACCCGCATAAAATACCAACTTTTAACCCATAAGTTACAATTACATGTAAAGATGATGGCGTTGATTATAAAGACTCTAAACAATACTATAAACAAGCGATGAAAAACATTAATTTACAAAATAAATTAATTCCTTTATTAAATGAATTTTATAAAAATAGGACTACTGAATATCAACACCAAATAACAATATCTACTTTTGGTGCGGGTATAATGGAATTAAGACCTTTATCAGGGTATATATCAAAACTAATAACTGATAAAAAACAAATTGATGAGGTTTATGCTATTTATACTAAAGAATTTAACGATTTTACTAAGTTTTTAGAATCAAAATTTTAAGTTTAAACAACACACTTATCCACATTAATACCATTTACTTTTTTGGTAAATTTTATAAATACTATAAGTGATATAATTAGTTAAGTTAAATAATATAATAATATAATACAATAACTTAGAGATTTATCCACAAAGTTATACTTATCCACAAAATAGCATAACTAACTGAATATTATAACCTAAAAATAAAAAAACTATATAATTCATATGTGGATGAACTGTTACTAAATGTTGTAAATAATTGTAATATTTGATATTATCAACATTGTTATATTTTTGTATTGTATTTTGTATACACGTTAGTGTTTATTTACTCAACTGAAATATATAACTTTTTAAGACTTATCCACATAACTAAGCGCACCAACTAATAACTATAACCTTTATATATATAATATATATATTATTAAGTGAGAATTGTGCATAACAAATTGATTGGAATTTTATAATGAAACGTTTACTAGAAACCTTAAATAAAAATATTGAAAAAACGGATTCTTCTATACCGGTTTGGATTATGAGACAAGCAGGTAGATACCTTCCAGAATATAGAGAACTTAGATCTCAAGCATCTGATTTTATGGATCTTGCTAATAACTCATCTCTTGCTAGTGAAATAACCTTACAACCAATTAGAAGATTTGACCTAGACGCTGCTATATTATTTGCAGATATTTTACATATTCCTTTTGCATTAGGAGTAGATGTACAATTTAAACCAGGCATAGGCCCAATACTTGAAAAAACAGTAACTGAAAAAGATATTGATAAACTAGAGGCTGAATTATCTTCAGATGCGTTTTTAAAGCGTTTAGAAGGTGTTTTCGGTACAATTGAACACACCAACAAGCAATTAGATGAAAATACATCTTTTATAGGCTTTTGTGGAGCCCCTTGGACTGTAGCAACTTATATGCTTGAAGGTTCAGGAAGTAAAGATTATAGATTTACTAAAAAAATGATGTACAGTGAACCTGAATTATTTAACAGACTTATGGATATACTTGTTAAAGCAAGCGCTAAATATTTAATTGAACAAATTAACCGTGGGGTTAAAGTTGTTAAGATATTTGACTCATGGGCCGGTGTATTAACTGATGATCAAACTAGAAAATATAGTTTCGAGCAAATGATTGCCATTACCCGCCTTGTAAAACAAGCACACCCTGATACACCTGTTATATTATTCCCCAAAGGTGTGCAAAACCACTTACTTGAAGAATTTGTAAAAACTAATAATAGTGAATTTGACTGCCTAGCTATTGGCCAAACCACCAACCAACAATGGGCAGCCGATACCTTACAGCCACACATTTGCCTACAAGGGAATCTAGACCCTGCACTTTTATTATGCGATAAAGAAACTGTATACAACGAAACTGCAAAAATGGTAAACATCTTCAAACACGGTCGTTACATTGCCAACCTTGGCCACGGTGTAACTCCCGATGTTAAAATTGAAAATGTTCAAACCTTCATCAAAGCCGTAAGAGAAAACAGCTAAAGATATAGTAAGAGAAGATAGTAATGGTAATAGATATAGATAAGATATTAGAGAAGACGTTGGAGTTAGCAAAATCTGCAGCTGAGAATGATGAAGTTCCTGTTGGTGCGGTTATTTTTGATGATGAGGGTAATATAATAGCCGAAAGTGAAAATTTAACGCGTGCTAAACATTCTGT